>JAJAGP010002037.1:0-140038 GCA_025084515.1 Ancistrus triradiatus
ACGCAACCGACATCAATAATCCGCGGTGAGAGTGAGGTGAGTGCGGATTAAATAGAGTGTGGGTGTGATGATGAAATGAGGAACAGGTGCGTGTGATGTGACGTGCGCAGGTGACGCTGGCGTGGTGGCCAGCGAGCGTGACATAATTCCACTTGAACATGAAAAATAATCTCAAAATATGATTTACCAATATATTAATGTGAACATTTAAAAATCTCAAACATTTTTAGATTTTTGGTTAAAATTATTTCAAACTAAAGTTTATAAAGTTCAATTGTATTACAAGAAAAAAAAAAAAAAGAAAAATATAAGATAATTGGCCTATCGCAATGTTTGATCAGTATTTGAACCAACTACTCAACTCATTAACAAGCCCGTTATTGAGTTAAAGTGGGTGTGTTTAAACAGGAGAAGCACTAAATTGTGCAGAGCAGGGGGGCTTCAGGACCAGGATAGAGAAACACTGGCCTTTCTTTAAAATGTTTTCATTTCAAATATTTAAAATGCTGTCAGTCTGTAGTTACTAAAGTTTTCATGATATATCTCAGGGGGAACCATACAGATGAATTCAGACATATTGTTTACAGAATTGATATGATGACTTTTATGTCTTTGAATTGGGGATCTCGGACATTTAGTGTGTCTTTCTATCTAAAGGCATTGCTACTTTCACAACAGCCAATCAGGAAAAGTTGTGATGTAACTGTAGCGAACAAGGCCACCACTAGGTGTCTCTAGCTTCTAAGCAGAACAGCAGTGCCAACAAATACACAGCTAACCCCCACACGTGTCTCATTTAGACTTAATTTGAGACTTTACTTAAAGTTCTGTCAAACAATGAAAACTTTTGTTCTGGAGCAAGAAATGTTGAGAAATGTTTGTTTATGAAATGATTATGCTTCTGAAACCCAGTCTCTGCCTTGGGATTTGTGTAATTTCCTGACATCAGGAGCTTAAAAGGATCTACATGTGTGTTATATCTCACAATTTTGTGTTAAGCAGGATACTGTGCCCTATGTCCAAATTTTTGTTAGAGGCCATTTTCAATTGCTTTTCATGCAAATAGTGTATTTTTATTTATAAATACTTAGTTATTTTACTGTATCTAGAACAAAACTGCCATATGTAATTGTAACCTTAAGAAATGTTGTTAGATTACCTTTTAAAAAGTATCATCAAATCAGCATGTTTCTACCGACTACAGAAAGTATCTAAAGTGGCTGTTTTATAAGAATAAGTAATAGAGTTTTACTTTGTCATGATTCGAATACTGGAAACTCAGCATGTGTTTCCAATGCACCCCCTCCCCAACCCACCCCCCTTCCCAAATCCAACAAAAACATCATCCATTGCAAAAAATATCAGCATCATAGGCCTGATGACCTGTTGTCAGAGTATTTTTTGCAAGCTCCATGTTGTTGAAGCTAACCTGTCATTTTCATGTTCTGGTCTGAAAACAAGGACATACACCCACAGATGCATGTTCTAGTGGTGAAAATACTGTCTATTCCATCAACCTATCTCACAACCGTCATTGGGAGATCACATCATGTGTTGCTTCAGGTCCTTCCACAACATTTCGATTGGATTAAGGTCAGGACTTTGACTTGGACATTCTAAAACATTAACTTTATTCTTCTTTAACCATTCTTTGGTAGAACAACTTGTGTGCTTATGGTCATTGTCTTGCTGCATGACCCACCTTCTCTTGAGATTCAGTTCATGGACAAGTGCCCTGACATTTTCCTTTATAATTCTCTGATATAATTCAGAATTCATTATTCCATCAATGATGGCAAGCCGTCCTGGCCCAGATGCAGTAAAACAGGCTCAAACTATGATACTACCACCACAATGTTTCACAGATGGGATAAGGTTCTTATGCTGGAATGCAGTGTTTTCCTTTCTCCAAACATAACGCTTTTCTTTTAAACCAAAAAGTTCTATTTTGGTCTCATCCATCCACAAAACATTCTTCCAATAGCCTTCTGGCTTGTCTACGTGATCTTTAGCAAACTGTAATCTGAGCAGCAATGTTCTTTTTGGAGAGCAGTGGCTTTCTCCTTGTAACCCTGCCATGCACAACATTGTTGTTCAGTGTTCTTCTGATGGTGGGCTCATGAACATTAGCATTAGCCAATGTGAGAGAGGCCTTCAATTGTTTAGAAGTTACCCTGGGGTCTTTTGTGACCTCGCCATCTATTACACGCACTTGGGGTGATCTCTGTTGACTGACCAATCCTGGGGAGAGTAACAATGGTATTGAATTCTTCCATTTGTACACATCTGTCTGACTATGGATTATTGGAGTCGAAACTCTTTAGAGATGGTTTTGTAACCTTTTCCAGCCTGCTGAGCATCAACAACTCTTTTTTTGAGGTTCTCAGAAATCTCCTTTGTTTGTGCCATGATGCACTTCCACAAACATATGTTGTGAAGAGCAGACTTTGATAGACCCCTGTTTTTAAAATATAACAGGGTGCCCAATCACACCTGATTGTCATCCTATTGATTGAAAACACCTGACTCTAATTTCATCTTCAAATTAACTGCTAATCCTAGAGGTCCACATACTTTTGCCTCTCACTAATATGTAATATTGGAAACTTTTCCTCAATAAATAAATGACCAAGTTTAATATTTTTTTCTAATTTGTTTAACTGGGTTCTCTTTATCTACTTTTAGGACATTTGTGAAAATCTGATGATGTTTTAGGTCATATTTATTCAGAAATAAAGAAAATTCTAAAGGGTTCAAACTTTCAAGCACCACTGTATGCTTCTAAACCTGTTTTTTATATTTAAACTTTCCTTTTTAAATTTATAAATAAAAAAATCTTTCAGTTATCAGGTCTTGAACTCACATATTTCTTGTATCAGTCTAACGTCAGCCTCAGTAATCTAGCCCCTGTTATGGTCTTGGTCTTAACTTGGACTTAAATGATTAAGCTCTTGGACTTGATTAAAGTGGTCTAGAACAGAACTCTAATAATTTGTTTATTCTTCTTGTATACTTTTTAAGTTGCTAATAATAATAACCATTGTTATTGTTTTACCCTCATCAAATGACATTACATGGAAAATGTAGGCAAGTACTCTCCAGTTTACAATGGGGATATGTTCCGACAATACTGAATTTTTCGTAAACCAAGCAGTTTACTATATACTGTATATATCTTAGTGAAGCCTAAATTAAATACATTAAAAATACAAGCATGATCACAGCTTTCCCTCACTAAATTTCCCAGCGCTCATCATTCCCATCACGTGACTCCCTACATGCTTTTTAAAAGAACTATTCATATATCATGTAATGTATTGAATAATGCATTGAAAGTAAAAAATAAAAAAATAAAAATAAACGATTCCTGCGCAACAATGGCTTTTCCACACTCCATTTACAAGCACTCATCACATTACTCATTGCTGATTTCCTCATTGGAATCTGGGAGAGTTTTGTACTGCACATTGCTTGGAAAATTCAAAATTCATAGTATGGTTTCTGCTGAATGTGTATTTATGTTCATTATTGGATTCCCATCGCAGAGTCCAAGTATTATAAGTCAGTCCATTGTAAAACCTATACATGTATTTGCTGCCCTTTACTAGCTTTAACAGCCTCCACCTTTCTGCAATGGTAGTCCACTAGATTTTGAGGCATGTCTGCAAAAATTCCTTTTTTATTCAGGCTCAAGAATCTTCTCACAGACAGATCTTCCACACCACAGGAAACAGCGTTTCAGTCTATTCCAAACCTTTGGCAGAAAGATGGAAGCGTAAAGTTCTTAGAATGCCACAGTATGTATCAGATTTCCTTTTGGACCTTAGGGGTTCATTCCAAACAATCAAAAGCAGCCGCACATCATTATTACTCACTATTTTCCTTCCAACAAAACTTTATAGTTGCCACTTTACATTCTGGCAGGTAGCACTCACCAGACATACACCAAACTTGTTCTGGTATAGAGCGATTAATCACTCCAGAGAATGCATTTGGACTGCTGCATAGAACGAGAGAAGTGTGCTTAACATCACACTGTGGAAAAGGCTTGAGTTGTCTATTCTCGATTACTTCGATTCTCGAAGTAGTTTTTATTCTTGTAGAATGCTTGTACAGATTTGAATAAATTCAAAGCAACACTTTTCCAGTGCACTGTGCTTTGGCTTGGCATTTCTCATGGTGATTTCAGACTTGTAGGCAGCTGCTCAGACATGGAAACCGAATCCAAAACAGCTCCCTATGAACAGCTCTGGAGATGATATTGCATCCAGAGGCAGATTAGAATGTGCTAGTGAATCCCACTATAAACTGAAGACAGACAATTTATATGTTCCTAGAAAGTTGGGGAGCTTGCGTGGTTTACCACTTCAAAGCTGAGCAGTTGTTGCTTCTAAAAAGTACCAATTCACAATAAGAGCACTTTAACTTGACCAAGTTCAGTTTAGCAGGAAGGAATTTTGAGTAATTTAGCTCTGACCCAGCCTACTGTGAAGGTTGTATTGTTGTAATCTTGACTTTATGCACATAAATAGCTGAAAAGTTGAAAGTATTTCCATATTTTGGCTATTGTTAATATTGAAAATCACTTTTCCTAGTTCCACCATGAACTTGCTAGAGACTTTTGTTTTTTTTTTTTTCCTTTCAAGCAGATTTTTCTATCTGACAAAAACTGAGTTCACAGTGACCCCCTCTCCTAATGTCCTAACACCCACAAAAAACCTGCCCTGGTTTTCATTTCACTGTTTATAGAAGTGTTTTCTTTTTCTGTAAGACCACCATGAAAGCACAAGACATTGTAGAGTTCCAGTCATCTGAAGCTCTCGCCCTTGTTCTCATTCACACACACACACACACACACACACACACGGTCTTGGCAATACTATGTTCATGGGGGGTTTATATTGATATGATTACTACTGTAGCTTATTAATGCTACAACTACACCTAATCCTAATCTTGAAATCAGGAGGAAAAATGAAAACTATTGGCTCTTTTTTGTTTTGTGTGTTTTTTTGGGGGTTCCCCCCCCCCCCCCCCAATTTTTTGTTTTTGGAACAAGCGAATATTAACATCACCAAAATGTACCCATAAGGTCAAAAATATTTGATGTTCCTATGCTTCATGGGACATATAGTCCCCACAATTATAACAAATACCTGTTCTCTCTGTCTCTCTCTCTCCCTATCATTCACACACACACACACACACACATGTCCGCAGAGACAGAGAGAGACAGAGAGATTCCTTCTGTCTGAGGTGCTGACATCTGCTGCAGGCTTTTTTGCCGGTGGAATGCGATCCACTCCCGCAAAAGGCTAACACACTCAGTCCAGACTCAGGCGTCAGATCCCTCTGCTCAGGTCAGCGTAGAAAGAAAGTCCCCCTTTAGTTACGCTCTTATAGGAGCTCAGAAATGTAACACTTCTCAAAGAAGTTCAACCCAACACTGGGGTCACACACACCTCACTTACAACACAACACTTAAGTTACATAGAGCTCATGAAAGGGTAGTTTTTTCTCTAGCAAAAATAAACTAGCATTGCAAAAGCCATATTCAGCATATAATTACTGTGTATGTTTTAGGATATAATTAGTAGCGATAATGGTTGTGCTGGATTTTCAGGTTGCACACAGCATACATTTATTTTAGCATGTATTTCGTTCAGCATGTATTTGTTTCACTGCCTTTCACTGATTTAGTAGTGTATTATTAATATATTATGATTTTTATAGGGTATTCTGGTTACCACCCACATCTCAAAATCATGCCTTGTGGATTTGCTGTTTTATATTGACTGAATAAGTGAACGTGTTATTATGTACCATCTTTCAAGTGTACAATATTAAGGATAAATTGCAGCCCCATCAGGAATAAAACTAGGATAAAGTGGTTAGTGTAGGTGAATTGTGATGCTCTGTTGGTTACGATCTGTTCAAATGCCATTCCGTTACCTGGTATGACATCTCCTAGAGCTGGGGTGTGCAAGTGCATGATGTGGCATTTCTTCCAAGCAAACACTTTGTTTCCTTTCTCTCTCTCTCTCTCACACACACACACACACACACACACACACACACACAAACTCACTAACCACTGCATATTGATTTTCTATGTTGGGGGGGGGGGGTTGTATTTAAGATGGGTAAAAAATGTATTGATTCACTTAGCCTTCTCATATATAGATATATGTAGCCTGTTCGTTTTGGTTGGCTGTAATCAATAAACATTTTAGGACCCATGGAGATTTATTCACACTAAAAATAGAAAATTGTAGATGTAAAAATAGCGAAAAACACAGGGGAGATTCTGCACTAAGCATGAGCGTATGT
The DNA here is from genome assembly GCA_025084515.1 of Ancistrus triradiatus. Taxonomy (NCBI): domain Eukaryota; kingdom Metazoa; phylum Chordata; class Actinopteri; order Siluriformes; family Loricariidae; genus Ancistrus; species Ancistrus triradiatus. The sequence continues at coordinate 6,331 of JAJAGP010002037.1, forward strand.
GAATCTGAATCACTGAATCACTGTGTACTGAATAATGAATAGTGAATCGTAAATCGAGTTTCGGCTGGAACGAGTCGCGAGTCACAAGTTTAAGCAAGTGTGTCTAGTACCAGGCAAACGAGGAGAACCGAGACAAATTTGTCTAGTCAAAATGCATTGAGAACCGGATATGACGAGTTCCAAGGTGACTGAGAACCACTGCATATATAACTTTGACAACCCTAAGATGTCAGTCATTATGTGCACCACAACACAAAGACAAAGAAGACCACAAAGAAGAAAATGGTCCTCATCAGTGCTGATGATGGTGTAAAGGAATTAAAAGGTTTATTCCTTAGTCTTGTTTTTTTTTCACTGTGCTGATGACTTAAGTGCTGATAAGTTACAAACTTTAGTTCACCTTTCTTAAAAATTCAAGTTCAACACAAAATTGCTGCTGTTTTAGGCTGTGTCAGAAATTAAACGTTTTTTCAGCTTATATTGTCCATATATTAATTTGTCTGTATTTATCATGCTAGACTGGTCCATTTTTGTCTAGTATATTAATGTGCAATTTGAGATAGATCAGGAGTGAATTAGAGAGCCCCTACACTCAGCACTGGAGAGCTGCCAGAGGTTTGCCAATGTCAGCTAGATTCAGACCTCCTCAGATTCACCTTCTCCTTTTCCTTTCTATTTCTTTTCTCCTCCTGCAGCAGTCTGAGTGCAAATTGCTCTGGCATTGCATCATATGTCTGGTGGAATCACTTCAGTGTGTGTGCCCCTGCTCGTATTGTTTAGTCTGCCATACCACTGTGTTGGGGTAACACACATCCACGTAAGGAACCTATTGGCAGACCAGCTTAACCACATGAAAAGGTTTTTGTGAGGTGATGTACTGAGCCGGCGAAAGGAAATGACTTACAGGAGGCAAGAGAAACAGACATAGAAAGAGAGCGAGAGAGAGAGAGAGAGAGGGAGGGAGGGAGTGAGATGGGAGAAGGGGGGTATGGGGGTATGCTGGGGCAAATCACTACATTTCTCCAACATTCCCATAACGTGCATTACATATTCTCCAGACCTGATGATGAAAGATGTGAAAAGATTAACATGAATGAACACATGGCTTAAAGCTGGATTATTTGACACGTCAGAGGTTCATTCCAGCTAGTAAGGGCTGTTTAGGAAGCCTAATAAACATCCAGTGTTGGAATGAAACACAAGATGATTAGACATTTGCTTGTAGCCAGACACAAAAAGTTCAACTTTCAGATTCCCTTGTTGGCCTGGTTTCAGTTTTAGAATTGTTCTGTAATTCAATTTTTTATTATTTATATAAAGGGGACTCATACAAGCTGAAGAAACACCCACTCACTGACTTTCTATTCCTGTTATATTCAATGCTGAGTTGTTCAGGGTTGGGCCTAATCAGCAGCACAGGGTTCAAGGAGGGAAGCTCTCACACTGAGGCACCTGGAGACCCCATGGATGACCTAATGCATGTCTTTGGAATGTGGGAGGAAACCGGAGAACACAGAGAAAACCCATGAGTCATGGACCGAATATGCAAACTCCACACAGGCAGTAACTGGGTCAGGTCTTCAGATATATCTACACATACACTCTACACATACTCAAATGACACATCCCAGATCTGAATGAGTGAAATATTCTCATTGAACACTTTGTTCTGTACAAAGCTGAATGTGCTGACAACAAAATCACACAAAAATCATCAATGGAAATCAAATTTATTAACCAATAGAGGCCTGGATTTGGAGTCTCACACAAAATTTAAGTGGAAAAACACACTACAGGCTGATCCGACTTTGATGTAATGTCCTTAAAACAAGTCCAAATGAGGCTCAGTATTGTGTGTGGCCTCAACGTGCCTGTATGACCTCCCTACAACGCCTGGGCATGCTCCTGATGAGGTGGTGGATGGTCTCCTGAGGGATCTCCTTCCAGACCTGGACTAAAGCATCCGCCAACTCCTGGACAGTCTGTGGTGCAACATGACGTTGGTGGATGGAGCGAGACATGATGTCCCAGATGTGTGCAATCGGATTCAGGTCTGGGTAACGGGCGGGCCAGTCCATAGCTTCAATGCCTTCATCTTGCTTGAACTGCTGACACACTCCAGCCACATGAGGTCTAGCATTGTTCTGCATTAGGAGGAACCCAGGGCCAACCGCACCAGCATATGGTCTCACAAGGGGTCTGAGGATCTCATCTCGGTACCTAATTTTCACACAAGGCCACGTAGGTTTGGACTTTTTTTCTCCCTTAATAATAAACACCTTCATTTAAAAACTGCATTTTGTGTTTACTTGTGCTGTCTTTGACTAATATTTAAATTGGTTTGATGTTCCGAAACACTTAAGTGTGACAAAAATGCAAAAAATCAGGAAGGGGCAAACACTTTCAGACCACTGTACACACACACACACACACACACACACACACAAAATGTGTAGATATACAGTGGTGCTTGAAAGACGTAAAACATCATCAGATTTTCACGCAGCTTCTAAAAGTAGATAAAGAGAACCCAGTTAAACAAATGAGACAAAAATATCCAAAACATAAATTTTATTCTTCTTTAACAATTCTTTGGTAGAATGACTTGTGTGCTTAGGGTCGTTGTCTTGCTGCATTCCCCACCTTCTCTGATATAATTCAGAATTCATTGTTCCATCAATGATGGCAAGCCGTCCTGGCCCAGTTGCAGCAAAACAGGCCCTAACCATGATACTACCACCACCATGTTTCACAGATGGGATAAGGTTCTCATGCTGGAATGCAATGTTATCCTTTCCCTAAACATAACACTCCTCATTTCAACCAAAAAGTTCTATTTTGGTCTCATCCGTCCACAAAACATTCTTCCAATAGCCTTCTGACTTGTCCACATGATCTTTAGCAAACTGCAGATGAGCAGCAATGTTCTTTTCGGAGAGCCGTGGCTTTCTCCTTGCAACCCTGCCATGAACACCATTGTTGTTCAGTGTTCTTCTGATAGTGGACTCATGAACATTAACATTAGCCAATGTGATAGAGGCCTTCAGTTGTTTAGAAGTTACCTGGTGTCCTTTGTGACCTCGCTACCTACTACACGCCTTGCTCTTGGAGTGATCTTTGTTTATTGACCACTCCTGAGGAGGGTAACAATGGTATTGAATTTCCTCCATGTGTACACAATCTGTCTGACTGTGGATTGGTGGAGTCGAAACTCTTTAGAGATGGTTTTGTAACCTTTTCCAGCAACTCTTTTTCTGAGGTCCTCAGAAATCTCCTTTGTTCGTGCCATGATGCACTTCAATAAACATATGTTGTGAAGAGCAGACTTTGATAGATCCCTGTTCTTTAGTTAAATCAAGGTGCCCACTCACACCTGCTTGTCATCCCATTGATTTAAACACCTGACTCTAATTTCACCTTCAAAGTAACTGCTAATCCTAGAGATTCACATACTTTTGCCACTCACTAATATGTAATGTTGGATAATTGTCTTCAATAAATAAATGACCAAGTATAAAATTTTTGTCTCATGTGTTTAACTGGGTTCTCTTTATCTACTTTTAGGAATTGTGTGAAAATCTGATGGTTTTAGGTCATACTTACGAACCCTGGACCTTCTGCTTCAAAGTCCAGTACTTTAACCGCTAGGCTACCACAGTCCCACATTCCCTTCCACAGGGGTACCCTTTTGACCTTTGCAATGCCTTGCTTAGCCATACCTGAGGATGAGGGGGGTAATCAGGGGCCTAGAGCTGCAACGGCAACCTCTGCCAGCCATGTAATGGACTGGCATCCTGCATCCTGTGTTATCTAGCATAGTCTTAAGACTCCCCTGTGAACCTGAATGAGAAAAAGGAGGGTGAAGCCATGGAAAAAATACGGTCACTAGGTAATGTAATTTGTGCATAAATATTTACAAACATTAACTCAGAACGATATCCTGGTGACGAATCTCGGAGTGAAAGTAGGCCAGGTCAGAACCTGGATTCTGGAAGTAATGCTTCTATTACAATGGCTATTAGTTTTAAAGTACAAAGTTTGGAGGCGTGCCTGGATGTTACTGGTAGCCAAAAGTTAAATGCATGTAGTCGTGTGTTCCAGAATTATTGCGCATAGTGTTGGTGCCACACAGCTCAAGTAACCCAAGTTCAATACTGTGCTTTAGTTACTGTCTGTGTGGAATTTGACATGTTTTCCCTGCGTCTGTGTGGCTTTCCTCTGGGTAATCCAGTTTCCTCCCACATCCCTAAAACCAGGTGGTACGTGCATTAGCAGCTTAAAATTGCCCCAAGGTGTGAATTGGCAACATCCACTGTGTATTCTCACTTTGCTTCCACTGTTTCCAATTAGAGAATAAAAGGGATGAATGAAAAATGAATGAATGAAAAGTGTGTGTGTGTGTGTGTGTGTGTGTGTGTGTTGGGGTGTGTGTACAAAATATAAGCCGGTCAGTGAGTGCCAGAAATGTAACAACGTATGCACTAAAAGTTGCAGATATGTGTGCTTAAAATATAAGAACTTGTAGTTTTATTTTCTAAAAGGTGTTATAATAGGTACTGTATATGTGTTCAAAGTTTCAATGCATGTAGTGTATATGTTAAAATGCTAAAGACGTGTATGCATGTCATATTGTTACCCTTGGGAATCCACTACTCATACTTACAAAAAGATGTGCCCCAGGAATTAGTGATGGTCCTTCTTGTAAGTATATAAATTAAAAGGATGTATATGTATATATGTAATTATATTGTACAGAGGTATGCACCATTTATTGACTGACCTACAGTCTATGAAACAGGTACTTCCCCGACTTAGAACAGTCTGTAGTCCAAACGTGAGCTAATAATCATGTGAGAGTAAAACTGGTAAGGGATGTACAGTTATAGCGTTGATTGGCTGTTGAGATGATGCAATGTCAAAAACTGAGTTTTATTTCCTTTTATAATGTTTAGCATTTTTAAGACCTCAGTCAATAAAGTGAACTGATGCTGATTGGATGGTCGTTAAATACACCAACAGTGGGGCAAAAAAGTATTTAGTCAGCCACTGATTATGCAAGTTCTCTTACTTAGAAAGATGAGAGAGGTCTGTAATGTCCATCATAATGTCCTGTAATGTCCTGTAATGTTCCTATGATGAAAATCACAGACCTCTACCATCTTTCTATGTAGGAGAAGTTGCACAATCAGTGGCTGACTAAATACTTTTTTGCCCCACTGTACCTGTATACCAGAAGTTTAAGACTTAAGGCTCAAGACTTGTGAATGTGTGTTCCAGACTGCTTGACTGCTTGAGATGTGTATCTGTATATGATAAATGTTTATACACTTGTAGATATGTAATGACTCGTAGATGAAATGTAGAGGGATGTATATGTCAACACTTTAGAGGCTTGTAGGTAAGAGAAGTGTAGATGGTTGTGCCAGAGGTTTCGAGACTTGTACCTGTGTATATCAAAAGCTTAGAGACATGCACGTGTTTGACAAAATTTTAAATACTTTTAGACGTGTGTGTCATAATGTTTGAGACTTAAAGCTGTGTATGTCAAAGTTTTTAGAGACTTGTACATATGTATGACAAAATTTTAGAGACTTGTAAATTTATGTGCCAGAGATTTTTACTTGCACCTGTGTATACCAAAAGTATAGAGGCTTGTAAATGTGTACGTTGAATGTTTGGAAACATGTAGATGTGTATAACAAAAATTTAAAGACTTGTACATCTGTTTTGCCAGAAATTCTGAGACTTGTATCTGTGTAAGTGAAAGGTTTTAGAGACTTGTAGTTGTGTGTTTTTGAGTTTTAGAGCCTGGTAGATGTGTATTGAAATGTAGAGACTTGTAGAACGGTGTGCCAGAAGTTTTGAGACTTGTATTCTGTATAACAGACGTTTATAGGCTTGTAAATATGTATGCAGAAAGGTTTGAGACATGTACTGTAGATGTGTATGACAAAAAGTTAAGGACTTGTAGATGTGTGTGCCAGAAACCTTGAGACATGTAGCTGTGTCTGTCAAGGTTTTTAGATACTTGTAGTTGTGTGTCTGCTTTTGTGTCTGAGTGTTAGAGGTTTAGAGGTTTGTGTGTTGAAATGAGGATGTGTGCTAAGATTTTGGGACTTGTTGAGATTTTTACCAAAAGTTTAGAGACTTGTAAGCGTGTATTGTGAAAGTTTAGAGACTTACAGATGTGTTTGACAAAAAATGAAAGACTTGTAGATGTGTGTGCCAAAAGTTTCAGGACTTATACCTGAGCATACCAAAACCTTAGAGGGTTATAAATATGTATGCTGAAAGTTCAGAGACTCATATATGTGTATTACAAACATTTAAAGACTTGTAGATGTGTGTGCCCGAAACTCTTTGACTTTAGTTTATAAAAGTGAAAGTAGAAACCTTTATATAAGTGTTGCGGATTGAACATGCAGACTAAATGGCATTAGAGTTTATCCTCAGTTTTGATATGGATTTTTCCCTTTTAGCTCATGCTGAGTTCAGCGGGAGCAGAGTGTGTGTGAAAGTGTTCAGGAGTCCCGCCTTCTTGGGGAGTTTCCATCCAGGCCAGCTCTTAGCTCTCAGCTTTATGCGCAGCACCTGTTCACTCGACCCCTCATCTCCCGACCAGTGCAGCCACACAGAAAGTTCCTTGCTCTCTCTATACACGCTTACTGCAAGATCCTGGTTCAGGATTTGAAACCACATCCTCCTTGAGGTTTCCTTCCCAACACTGAAACTATTTACAAAAATCTGGAGTATGCCTGACTGTAACAAAGTGCAGATGGACTGTGGGTGCTTGAGTGCGGCTTTGAGAAGTTTTGGAGATGAAACTTTTTCTGATGCTTTGTCAGTACCTGGTGTGACGTTCTGGTGGTAGTGACAGTACCTAGCATCGTTTGAGGTCTTGTCCTTGTTCTTCAGGAACTCTTCCACACTTTGTTTGGACACGTGCAGACTCTCAAAGTATTCAATTGGGAAATTAAATCTCCGGCCCAGAATCAGACTCTTGCAGGACTATGTGGTTTCTACTTCTCTTTTATGTCCTTGCCATGCGGGATGTGTGCGTAAGGAACAGCTCCTGCGAGTGCTCATGCTGATCGGGACTCCAAGTATCCAGTGCATAAAGTTGAGCCAAATGATTCCTCTTCTCCTCCTATCTCTTCTATCGTCTCTTCTTCATGGGTTGGAGGCGGAATCCACGCTCATCTCTAAGCTTCACCACACCACACATGGAAAGGAGCAAAACGGTGAGTTGGATGATGAATAATGCAGACATCTAGGATTTTTTGTGCTTGCGTTTTTGACCTGTACTCTTGATGTTTTGCACACTTTTACTTGTTTCTCTTTGTGTTCACCCTCATGTTTCCCTCTGTTTCTCCACACACGTGTCCTCTCACAGTAACATTACACTCTTTCTGCCTGCTCCTGCTATTCCCACCGTCACTCTTTCTGCGCTCTTTATTTATTTTCTCAATTCTTTTAACCCACTGCATGTTCTTCCCTCCACTCTGCGCTTTTCCCATAAACGTGAGCCCTTTCTGCTACCACACTTTTCCTGTGCACTCCTGCACTTTTATATGCATTCTTGCTCACATTAAACATGTTTCGACACTTTTTCCTAATGCTCCCACACTCCTCCTTTATGCTCAAACACTCTCCCACACTTTCGCCAACTAATACGGCTCTGAATGCATGCTTGTTCGCTTCAAACAGCATTATGGTAGGTAGGAAGTAGAAATTACCTTTGGCTTTAAAGTGGATCCGTATGTATATATAAAGGAGGGGAAAAAACTCCCAGTAAAGGCGTCCCCTGAGAAATGTTTCCTCTCTGATCACAGAAAGGCTCCATTCATAAAGTGCTTGCAGCCCGGGGCCATGTAATTTGCTTAGCTCTGAACCCCCGGCGATACTCCAAGATGAATGGCAAAAAATGTCAAAAGGTCCCATTTTAACGTGGACTGAAAACGCAAACACATCGTGATGACAAGTTCTTCAAACAGAAATCGGTGGGGACAAACAAACTAACGCCCACCATGCACCACTGACACTAATTAAACCGCTACCATGTTGACTGAGCCGGGAGCTTATCTGAACTGTGACTGGGGTCAAAGTTAAAAGAAAAACCTATTTTGCAATCACAGGTAACAGGAGGAGCTACTTTATCCATTTTTTCTTTCTAACTAGGTAGCAAGTCCATTTATGCAGTTTTGTGGTTATTAATTTCTGTTTGCTGCGATGTATGCACATTGCATTGCACTTTCAACAACCAGCTCTAAGAAAACTCTTCCTTTCCAGCACTTTCAGCAAGCCTTGTTCTGAATCAGTATAAAAAAAATCACAATATATTCTATATTAAGTAACGGAATATGTTTCATTCAAACAGCTTGACTCTAAACGGAAGGATGAGACACTGATTAATGTTAGGGTGCTATCTTTTAACAATCCCCTTTTGATTGAAAAAGCGGTGAATGAGTGGGATTCTCTGCCAAGAGTATCTCAAAGGTGAGTCTTGTCCTCAAGTCTTCTTTTATCACGTCAACAATGCGCTCTTTATCTTTCATGGCACTGACAGAAGCTGCCACTAATTGTTGATTTGAGGTGAGGTTCCAGCTGTTGAGCTTTTTGATACAAAAGAGCTGACTTAAAACTTGGAAAGACACACCATTCAGAGTCAGGATTATGAAATATTTTAGTAAATATGAGATGCTGAGTTGGCAACTTTATGCGTAGTTCTATTTGAGGATAGATTTAAACTGATTTCTTTGATGCCTTTATTCACAGTGAATTACAAATGAATCAAGTACTCCAAGTACCAGTTCATACTACATGTACACATAATTAGTAATGCTACATGAAGGAAACCTGTGAGGAAACTTAAATCTGGGTGTGCAATCTATTCCTATTCAGTCCATTTAGTTCAAATCCCACTTTCCTATCCATAAATGAGCTCACAGACAGGTTTCTGCAGTTCTAATGTCAGTGTTTGAAATATGTAGGTCTACGTGTTCTGAGTGACATACTGGACATGTGAGTCGAGAGATTTTTTTTTTTTTTTTGCTAGAGGCCATATGAACCCTCTGACACACATAGCTGATGTGTAACTACCTCAGTGTAGCTGGTCTTTATTGATGGAATAATAAAAAGACCCAAAAAAAGTGAAAAAAAGTTGCATTAATCACGTAGGCATCCTCTGAGAGTACCTTGGGAAGATATGTATGCTCTGAATAAAATCTTAACTTTATCCATAGACACTATGTTCAGACCTGTTGCTGGATGAGGTTCAGTTATTGCAAAGTGTTTTTTTGCAAGCATTTGAAGCAGAGCCCAATTATCCCTTATTAATGTGCTGTAGTCCTTCCAGCTTCAGCGGCAGATAAAGGGGAATACAACAGCTGAGCACTTTGTGGATTTACTAGGTTGCAAAGTGAGGAATGGGATTAATATGGAATTTGAGCTCAATGGAAAACACAGGATGTGCAACTTTGGCAGTGGACAAGTGCTGGATGCACCCAAGAATGTCTAGGTACTGTATGTGTTGGGGATGGGGTGTAATGTATAATATCCTATACTATATAAGGTTACCAAGTTATTACACAGCTACAAAAAGGCACTGACAACAGTAATTAATGTGAAACCTAACTAAAAGACACCTCAAGTTTCCAAGCATTAAAGAGGTCATCTGTGATTTTCGGGAAATTACCTGTTTTGAACATTTAAATATCAACAAGCAAGCAAATTCAGCCTGCTTCTTCAAGCCACACCACAAACAGACAAGCAAATAGACCTCTTCATGCTGATTGTTTGAGTATGGCCTGCCACCTTGGCATGTTATTCCATCTGTTTAGACAGGTTATGGTAGCCACAGAGATCTAAGTATCTGTTTTATTTATCATATTACAGATCATTTTCAGGAAATCATTAATTATAAAATATCTGGATGGTAGAAAATCCAGGACTTTTCCTTTATGAAACTAGACCTCATCATTATTGGGTCTGATCAGGAACTACAGAAAGCATTGTCACTGCTAAAGCAGATCCTACAAGAAGTAAGATAGGTTTTCCATTTTGGACTATAAATAATTAATCATTACATTCAGTCAAGTTATGAATGGTACTGTAATAGTTTAGTCAGACCATTAGTATAGCATAAGATGAATATCAGACTATGTTTGACCAAATTATGTAGAAATCCAGGAAATTCCAAGGATCCAAGCACTCTAGCTTAGTATACCATGTTGAATATACAGCACTGTGCAAAAGTCTTAGGACACCATTTAGATTAGATATACCATTGTTTTAGTGAGGTGTAATGACCATATACATTTATAATTATTATTATAATACAAAAAAATACAGGACGTTTGTATGAAGTATAGAAAAAAATCAGAGGCATGTATTTAGGGAGACCTCCCCTTACATGAGCAATAATAGTATCTGGCAGCTTCACCAAGATACCAAGTTGACCCTTCTACAGTCAGAAAAAGCTTTGTCAAGAATGGTCTTTTTGGAAGAGTAGCAGGTCACTGTACTATTGCAAAAACAACAAATCTAATGGTGGCCTAAAACTTTTGCACAGTACTGTAAGTGATTAAAAAAATTAATACATCACCATGAGGCCATGAGGCCATTTTGCATCACCTTTGTTAATTACAACTGCAATCATAAGTTGTTTATGTCTAAATATAAGAGTTTGTTGCAAATCTTCAAAAAAATCTACATGGTTCTCACATCTCTATGGTGCAGAACTCTGGTGATATAAGAGCTGAAGGCTTTTTTTCTAGGCCTTTCACCATCATTTTACCGTTCAGTTGTGATAAGGTGTGTCCACAGCTTGTATCCACTTTTCCTACACAGCCATACTGCCGTAATTTGCTAAACTTTTCGGAATGTTTTTTAGCACCCGGTACTGTGTACTGTGCAATGAAACAAGCTTTTCACCCCTAACACACACACAACTGAGACAAATGACTCCCTGTTAAAGTAGGTTTTTTGCCCTGACCCTTTTTACATGAAGTGCTCCAGGCTGCAATTCTCCAGGGACTGAAGCGAGCTGTCAGTCGACACCGTGCACTCTGCCAATTCAAGTCTTGTCTCATGAGCTGAAAGGGAGCGAGGCTTTTGCACTGAGCTCCTGACTACAAGTTCTGCCAGAACATTTGGCACTTTGACAGCATTAAATATACTACATGTGGAATAAAACAAGGCAAATCTCTCTTTAGGAGTTCATTGAGGGCTGGAGATTACAGGGTAACTGTGTCCACTGCACTTTAAAAGAGTGACAGATTCAGTGGATGAGCAAGTTGATGCATGCCTGATGTTTGCCATGTCAGCCTTGGAGCGCAAATATCTTTCCATAACGGGAATCCAGAAGGGCACTTCCTTTAACGACCTGGGTCACAGCTTTCATTTGTTTTCTCTTCCCCTCTCTCTCTCTTTTAAAGTTTTGCTGTTCTTGCTTGCTTGTCACCTTTAATGCATCATAAATCCGGTCTTTAAGATGGCCTTTTTCTTGACAAGTTATAGGGCTCTGTGTACCCATATTTCATATATAACAGTACAATCTTTATAGTTAGGAGTATATTCAGTCTTATTCACGTGACATATAGTATAATATTCCCACATGATTAGTCAATACAAGTGTAAAATTTACCTAGGGGTTTGTAATGGCACGTCGGCTAACTCTTAACTTTGTTTTGTCCATCATCACTATTTGGTTGAGGCCAAAGTTTAAATCTCTTTGATCTACGGACTGCCATATTTCTTCCAAGATAATGATGGGTTTAGAATAACATACCAAACCACCAGAATCATTGAGGGAAGACCTTTCTTGAAAAAGCGAGATAAAGGGAAAATGAATGAGGTTTGAAAGTCTGTAATTTTTAAGAACAACTGTTTCCTCTTGGTGGCTGTTCAAGATGGAAGATTATATGCTGTGATAAGTAACTCTGTCTTGAAACCTGCTTAGCCACAGGCCAAGAATGGTCTTTACAGAGAGGTTTTTGGGGGCAGGCAGGTCTTTTAAATGCAATAATCTTCCACAAGAAGCCCAACACGTGACAGTTTGATGCTAGCTGTACATAGGCAATGTTTTAAACAACGGCTAAGCATAAACATAATTATAGAAATGCAACCCTGTCAGAATAAACAGGATCCTTTTAAGAGACGAAAGTGGATTAAGCTCTTGTGCTGGTTTCTGGAATGGGAAGGTCAGGGCAACTTGCCCTCAGGTCTTCCCTTCCTTCACACAATAAGTATGTGTCAGTCTCTCGTCAGACAACTGCACTTCCTATGCCTTCACACCTCTGTTTTGCTTTCCAACTTCTATATACATAAATGTCCTGACAGGTTAATTATGCTTACCACTAGCTTTTTCAAATAAGAACATTCATTTTAGAAATTCAGCTAAAACCCTATTTGGAGTATTATTTAGTGTGATAAATGGTGTAGAAGTTTAAGTGTGGATTGATGCAGAGACACCCTAGCAAGACTCCGTTACCTTTCTGTAACCCTGCCTCTGGGTCAAGAAAGATGATAACTGTAACTGATTGTGATGGCTAGTGCTCTTGGCCATGAGCTGTCTGTGGGTTTTGAGAGCAAACAGAATTCCACAGGTCTTTTTTGGCAGCAGATAAATATGAGGACTTGACCCCGGGTACCATCTCTTCCAGGCATGTCTACATACTTTGGCAACTTTTACCTCTGAGTGTCAAAGAGGTATTTTGAAATGCCCCCTCTGCCTCTTTTCTATTTTCTTTCTATGTACCGCTTCCTTCAATCTTTCAGTCTGACTCTCCCAGTGTGTGTAATTTTCATCTAAGCCAATGTGTTTTGTGACCTGGTGCTGCTGAGTGATGTTGACATAAAACTAGCAGACGATTAGGTCAAGCCGACAGCCAGGGGTCATTCTGCTATTTCTGCAACCTGTTGAAAATGTGAAGGACTTTTGTAACCCAGTGCTTTTGAATAGGTTTCCTTTTTGAACCATTGGACTGCCCTTGTTCCAGATGGTTTAGCGTTGAAAACAACCTCTTTAAATCCTGTCCATGTTTTCTGTTAAGTGTAGGATTTTCTGACGATGCCATTACCAAAAGCAGTAAAGCTACTGTAGATCTGAATAATTGCCTTTCATTCCAGATGGCAGGAGATCACATGCATAAACGAGGCCAAAGCTATGAACTCAGCTCTATCATTTAAAGAAGTGTTTTTATACTCAAGCTGGTCATTTTCTTCTAGCAAATCATGTAACTATTCCAGTAAGTCTACATTACCAGTCTTACTACTATTAACCCTAAATCAGAAAATGTTGGGAAAGTATGAAATGCATCCATTCTTGCATTTCAGGCCTGAAATACATTTCAAAATGTTGGGACAGAACAATTTAGGGTTAGTAATGAGGTAGAAAAAAAACGAAATGATGTGATGTCAACAGGTGATTATAATCAAGATTTGTACAAAATCGACATCCACAAAAGAATGAGTCTTTGAGGAGCAAATATGGTCAAATGATCTCCAATTTGTCAACAAATGCATTAGAAAAATATTTAAATGTTTAACGATATTCTTCAAAGAACGTTTGGAAGGGATTTACATATTTCCCCCCCTCTAAAGTGCATAAAATCATTAAATGATTCAATGAATCTGGAGGAATTTCAGTGCGTAAAGGGCAAGGGTGCAAGCCTAAGCTTGAACATGTGATCTCTAATCCCACAGACGGCACTGCATCAAGAACCGTCATTCATCAATAGCTAATATAACCACATGGGCAAGGGATTACTTTTGCAAACCTTTGTCAAACACTACAATATAGAGTCACATTCACACATGCCACTTAAAACTTTACTTTTATGTTAACCATGTCCAGAAGCAGCGGCAGTCTCTCTGGGCTCAGAAGCATCTGGGATGGACCATCACACAGTGGAAACATGTATTGTGGTCAGACGAATCAGTATTCCAGATTTTCTTTGGAAGAAATGGATGCTGTTTGCTCCAGCTCAAAGACAGAAAGGACCATCCAGACTATTAACAGTCCAAAGCTAGGGTCTGCTGTGGTATGGTGTTGTGTCAGTGGAAATGGTCACTTACATTTCTGTGAAGGCAGCATAATGCAGAAAAGTACATTAAAAGTTTAGAGCAACAAATGCTGCCACCACTCCACCACTTGGTGTGATGAGAAGGAATGGCAACATTACAAACTGGTAAATGCGATTAGACTGCCCAAGTTTTGGATCTTTTCTGTTTTCTGATTTAGATTATTTCCAAATCATTGCATAAATGTACCTCCTGTGTTACACAGTTTTCTGATTGCAAATTCAAGGGGAGTGATGTTAACTCTAACATCACATGAATAGAAAAATTGAAGACTTTTAGACTTTTAGTCAGAGTCATAGTTCCATTAACAAATATTGTATATGATCCATATAAATACAAATGACACTAAATGGCTTATAAAACCAAGAAATCAAATCAAGTCAAAGCTGAAAATATGTATTCCTAATTGAAGGGTTTAAATTTATTTAAAAGATGGTAGAACCCGACACACATACTCACCAGGACACTCACCACCATGGGCAGAAAGCCTCTCCATCAGGGAAAACGGGCTACTGCAGTACAACAACAACAACAAAAAGAACATACAGGTTTGGCAAAAAGCATTTCAGAATTCCTCAACATTGTTTAGAACAGGACCATAGTAAAAGCTGCTTTGAAAAGCATTAAGTCCAGAGAATAACAAAGGATCTGTCAAAACAAAGAAGAGGAAGCAACTCTGTGAAAAATCAACAAGCTCATCCAAGCTACAGAACAGTTTTTCAAAATGACAAGCAAAGTAAAACAAAAGAGGCAAAACAAGTTTAAAATTCAAAAACAGTGGCATCTTCAGAGTACCATCCACAGGGACACAGCACTTTTTTTTTTTTTAACCAAGTGACATTCACACTACCCTCCTGTAATGGTAATACAGTGTAATGTACTGTATGTGTATATATATATATATATATATATATATATATATATATATATATATATATATATATATATATATATATATACACACACACACAGTAGTGCTTAAAACTGGGTGGCCCCTCTAGAATTTTCTATTTTTTAATTCTTTATATCTGAAAGATTTTCACACAAGTCCTAAAAGTCAAGAGAACCCAGTTAAGCAAAAATCTTATACTTGGTCATTTATTTATTGAGGAAAATGATCCAATATTACATATTAGTTAGTGGCAAAAGTACGTGAACCTCTAGGATTAGCAGTTAATTTGAAGGTGAAATTAGAGTCAGGTGTTTTCAATCAATGGGATGACAATCAGGTGTGAGTGGGCACCCTGTTTTATCTAAAGAACAGGGATCTAGCAAAGTCTGCTCTTCACAATGCATGTTTGTGAAAGTGTATGATGGGACGAACAAGGGAGATTTCTGAGGACCTCAGAAAAAGAGTTGGTGATGCTCATCAGGCTGGAAAAGGTTACAAAACCATCTCTAAAGAGTTTGGACTCCACCCATCCATAGCCAGACATATTGTGTACAAATGGAGGAAATCTGAGACCATTGTTACTCTCCTCAGGAGTGGTTGACCAACAAAGATCACTCCAAAAGCAAGACATGTAATAGTTGGTGAGGTCACAAAGGACCTAGGGTAACTTCTAAGCAACTGAAGGCCTCTCTCACATTGGCTAATGTTAATGTTCATGAGTCCACCATCAGAAGAACACTGAACAACAATGGTGTACATGGCAGGTTTGCAAGGAGAAAGCCGCTGCTCTCCAAGAAGAACATTGCTGCTCGTCTACAGTTTGCTAAAGATCACATGGACAAGCTAGAAGGCTATTGGAAGAATGTTTTGTGGATGGATGAGACCAAAATAGAACTTTTTGGTGTAAAAAAAAAGTGTTATATTTCAAGAGAAAACACCGCATTCCAGCCTAAGAACCTTATCCCATTTGTGAAACATGGTGGTGGTAGTTTTGGTGGTAGTAATCATGGTTTGGGCCTGTTTTGCTGCATCTGGGCCAGAGGGGCTTGCCATCATTGAAGGAACAATGAATTCTGAATCATATCAGAGAATTCTAAAGGAAAATGTTTGGACATCTGCCCATGAACTGAATCTCAAGAGAGGTCATGCATCAAGACAACAACCCTAAGCACTCAAGTCGTTCTACCAAAGAATGGTTAAAGAAGAATGAAGTTACTGTTTTGGAATGGCCAAGTCAAAGTGCTGACCTTAATAGAAATGAAATGTTGTGGAAGGACCTGAAGTGAGCAATTAATGTAAGGAAACCCACAAGTCAGACACTGAGTAGGGGCTCCAGTCTCTGGCTGGGAACCAGTAGCCAACTCACAAAATGGCAGGTGACAAACCACCACAATACCCTACCTCACTTCTATACAATGCAGTTGATGTTGATACTCCCAGTTTATTTTGTTATGTAGCATGTGTGCTCTTGCTTAGCTTAGACATTTTGTTAGTGTGCACTGCAAGGACATAATGCCATCCTGACTCTTTCTTGATGGTCATTGTGAAAACCTTAAGCTTTTTATATGCACGTGCCTTTTTCAATGTATCTGTATTTGGCAAGGCCTCACTATTTCTAGAATACAAGATAAAACGGTACTACTGGCATGATTTGAAGCATTGCATATCTCTCCTTAAAAATACATGATTTAGAAGTAAGAAACTGTTCTGGACTATATTGACACACAACTAATAACATTAAAGTTATGTCTGATGGGTAAGCATTCTTTGGCACTAATGCTCACTAATCCCTATAATTATGTCTAAAAGACTGCGTTTATGTAGGTTATAATACTCCTGCACTGAAAAAGCTATACCAAGAACAGTTAAATACTGTGCAGACTAAAGTTTGTTTGTAAGGCAAAGTGTGCTAGATTTATAGGTTATTTGTGTCTTGCACAAAGCATGTTTCCTCAGTAATTGCTGAGCTGTGGCCTGGGTTTCAGGGAATGAGCATAGCAGCTTAAATACACAGTTTGCACAGAATGAGCTGACATTACGGCTGCCGGTTTGGTGTGCTGTGGCTCTGAAATGAATGTGAAATATGATGCAATGCGTTGTAGTTGACATGACCCAGCGCCAAGATGCTGCCATATGCTCGCCACGTCCCTTTTGAGAGCACCTCTTAGTTCTTCCATCTGTCATTCTGTCTTTTTCTTCATTGTTCTAGGGTAGAGAAAGTGTGGGCTGAGAAATGCTGCTGCCAAATGCCAGTGTTTCATTTCCCAAACGATCCATTCTCACTGCTGTCCATTGAGTCACTCTCCAATAAACCTTAGTTCATGTCTTTGAGCTGTAAAAGGAAATACAGGGGAAGTTCATGTCACAAGATGGGTTTAAAGAGAAAAGAGCTGGTGTATGTTTTAGCCTGAGGGAGTAAGCCTGTGTCAAGAGTTGCTGGATAAGAATAAGTAAAGTATTTCTAAACCTTGCTGAGTGAGTGAAAATAGAAGTGTTTTGTAGGAGGATCAGTGTGCAGAGGTGCACTATTTCCAGACACAAACATGAAAATAACATGGAGGAGTCAGCAAAGAAGAGCATTGCTAATAATGACACAGCTGTTAACAGCCTGTTAGCAACCACTACCTTTGAGACTGCATGTTAGCATATCAGCATTTCACATAAGCATTTCTAGCTGAAATAACATTGCCTGAATGTACACCAAGCTCTGCTTTTAGCATTTATTTAGCTAATATTAGCCACATTATCTTGTCTAGTTAGGATAATACACTTTCTCATTTTGATTGCTGATAAAGCTACACATTTTCATCTAATATTAGCTGTGCTAGCCCTTTTCTTGTGGACTAATATGTTAGGATTTACTTTAATTTTGTTGTTGGTTGAAATCAACTTCCATTTTCTGACACTTTGCTAGCTTCCATTAGTCACATTAGCTGTTCCTGCACTTTTCACCCTTTGTGAATTCCCTATCCTGGCCTGTTTATAGCAATTTCATATTTCAGATTCTGAGAACTCTAAGGAAAGTACCCTGCAAAGCTATGCTAAGATGTGTGCAATGCTGTGACCAACAACCTCATTATCGTTCTGTCAGCAGTTGTTCATTCGCTGCTGAAATATCGATATTATGTTTGCAGGGGAAAAAAAGAAACATGGAGCACCTGTCGCAGGATTCAGTGGCAGAATGACAGGGTCCCCGTGGCAGGCGAATTGCATTGTGCAGCCTCACACGCGCTGCGGCGTGATACACAACCGCGTGTCACACACCCTGGCATGTGTAACTCTATCATGCCTGGTGTGAGGAGAATGCCTGGCTTAGGTCCCATTCACAAATAGGTTTCTCTGCACACATACACAAAGACTGACTCAAATTCTGTCAGGCAAGAAGCGATCTCCCCAGAGACCGAGGATCCATTTCCACAAGCAACAGCTGTCTGGTTCAGACGGACTCCGTCCACTGATTTATGGGACTCCGTGTTACCGTGGACAGTGTGTCTGCATACCATATAATAAAGAATTCTGAAATAGATATACGTTAAGTTAACGCTATGCTCTACTGGTATAGATGATGACAACTCAAAACATAAGCGTAGGGTATCCTTTGGAAATATGTTAAGAGGTTCTAACATGCCTAAGAGGTTTCTAACACATCTACATTGTACAAGATTCATGAATTATATTACTAACTAAATACTAAAACCTTTGCACTGTTACACTGAATTACACCTTCAAAATTAGTATAATATTCTTCTATTTATTTAAACTAACATCTATTTACCACGTGTTATTATCACAGGCAAAATCTTGCAAACTGTGGTAAGATAATGGACTATTGACCAGAGGGTCCAGAGGTTCCCAGAGTCCCGGCACTGCCACTGCTGGGACTTGAGCAAATTCCTTACCGAAACTTGCTTTATTGTACTTTGTAAGACTGTATCACTTGTAAGTTGCTCTGGTTAAGTGTGACTGCTAAATGTTGTAAATGTAAAGAGCAGAAAACTTAGCTACTTTAAATTTACTAACAATAGAAGACTAAGGAGAGCAAATTTTTCAGGCATTTAATGCCTTTGGTGATGCTGCAGACTAATACAGTAGACCACCGCTGCAGGGACATGAGTTTGAATCTCAGCAGTGCTAGTTGGGTCTCTGAAGGAGGAAAGGCTGGTTTGTGGATCATCCCACAGTAATAGCAAATCCTACCCATCCTGTAATAGACTGGCGTATGGTCCAGGTCACGGTTACGCCTGCATAGTGTGTTTTCTGTGGATAGGAATTTACTAAATTATTCTTTATTTTGTATTCTTTGTTCTTATTACTGTTTCATATTAGTGGTTCATTATAGTGTGCAACCCTGTACTGGTATATTGACAATAAAATTAAATTGAATTGAACTGAATTGAAAACTTAATTGTAAAACATGAACAAAAATAGGATGATACATACATGAACGAATGTATGAACAAACCTGGTCTTTGCATACAAAGCATGATCAGACTCACAAAACACTTGCATAACTAGAAAGAACTAGACATTATAAACAAGTTTCGAGTAAACCAGTTGTCTGTTCTTTATTGTCTCAGAAAGTATAGTAAACTGAAGACTTCATTTCACAACACTTCAGCAGCAGTGAAAATGCTTAATGTTGCCAGAATGAAAATATCCATAGTTTCTATGTAGTGATGAAGAAAAGAAAATATGAGTGGGCTCTTAAGTACTACTGGAGGCTAGTGGTGCGATCGTTTGGAGAATACTGTGCAAAGACTCTCATGCTCCTAGATCCCCTGTTGTGTACTCTACTCTTGCAATTTGCCCTTCAGGTTTAGGTTAGTGGACTAGGTTGGCGAATTCAGTTAATTCTGCTATCAAGAACCATTTGTGGTGGGTTTTAGATGATTGTCTGGCTGGAAGATGTAACCCACTTCAGGACAGAGAATCAGACAGAATTTCTTTGAAAATCTCAGAGTACAGCATGGTGCCACGTCTCCCAACAAGGTTCCCAGGGCTTTTCAGAAGAAAATAAAACAACCTCATAACATCACAGATCAAACATACTTGTGAGGATTTGATTCTTTTCTGTATAACCATCCTCCTTTCGCCAGAAATTCATATTTTTGTCTCATTTTACAAAAGAGTCTGTTTATAGTCAAAGTTCCAGTAACATCTACTGAACTCCAGACACTTATGTTTGTGGTTAGATAAAAGAAAAGGCTTTCGTTTGACATGCTTTCTAAATTGTTTGCTGGCATGAAGGTGGTATGTAATTGTATATTTGAAGACATAGTGACCCCACATTGCTACCATCTTCTGCATATCTTGTGATCCTTGGATTTTTTTTCCTCTCTAATCATGCTCTATACTGTGTGTGTGTGTGTGTGTGTGTGTGTGTGTGTGTGTGTGTGTTGGGGGGTGGGGGGTGGATATGGGTTTTTCAGCCATTTGAATATCAAGTAACTGATTTTTTTGCTGGGTAGTTATTGCGTTTTGGTCCAGTACACTTCAGAAGAATTGCTTGTGTGTGTGTATATATACATATATATATATACACACATTCTTTTAAATATATTTTTAAAGCCTAGATTCGAAGCAGCAAGCTTAATTAAGATTAAACACACACACACACACACACACACACACAAACACTACACACATTTCTTTAACCCTGCAATATTCAAGGCAACATAAATGTGTTGCTTGGAATGAATCAAAATTTAAACATTATCTGTGCACATGCCTGCTGTCAGAACATGCGCACATTTCTGTGTCAGTCCCTAGACTGCTGTATTCCCAAACCAACTGAAGTAATGTATGTTGCTGATGGTGCTATAATGACTTCATTTGTCTTCAGGATCATTTGGCATTTTTCTAAAGCTGTTCTCTCGGCAGGACACCTGTGTCTGAAATCGCTGTGCAGGCCATTATTCTGAAAAATAACTGCATAATCCCTTGTAATAAAATCTGCCGTAGTACTTCTGCCAGGCTATGCACTGCTTTCACCTCTGAGTGCACATGTTTTATTCTGTTTCATGTAATTTTCATGTCCCAGTTCTCCCTTCTGGCCAGGTCAGACATAATACAGTGACCCCCATTCAACACTGCAGTGGACTGGTCCATGATCAGGATCTCAACAAACAAAAAAAAAAGGTTTATTATACAGTTACATCCCAGTGCATAATGGTGGACCCTAGAAAGACTGAGCTTATTTCTGGAGCACAAACCTTGCTCAAAATGCTCCTTCCTTTAAAAGAACAAATGGTAGTGTTGATAAGTTTCTGAAGTCTTTTGAAGTCTTACTACTAAATCCTAAAAAATCATTAGCTTTCTGCTGGCAAAAGTCTGAGAAGGCATATGTATGCCTGATTTCTGGGTGGAACAAATTACATCCCCCTTACCCATATCAGAAAAAGCACTACTTGCTAGTCTTAGTCATCTGTGAGCTTGCTACAGTGGTGCTTGAAAGTTTGTGAACCCTTTAGAATTGTCTATATTTATGCATACATAAACATCATCAGATCTAAAACATCATCAGATTTTCACACAAGTCCTAAAAGTAGATAAAGAGAACCCAGTTAAACAAATTAAACAAAAATATTATACTTGGTCATTTATTTATTAAGGAAAATGATCCAATATTACATATTTGTGGGTGGCAAAAGTATGTCAACCTTTGCTTTCAGTATCTGGTGTAACCCCATGTGCAGCAATAACTGCAACTAAATGTTTCCTGTAACTGTTGATCAGCCCTGCACACTGGCTTGGAGAAATTTTAGTCCATTCCTCTGTCCAGACCAGCTTCAAATCTGGGATGTTGGTGGGTTTCCTCATTACATTAACTGCTTGCTCCAGGTCCTTCCACAACATTTCGATTGGATTAAGGTCAGGTCTTTGACTTGGCCATTCCAAAACATTAACTTTATTATTTTTTAACCATGCTTTGGTAGAATGACTTGTGTGCTTAGGGTCGTTGTTTTGCTGCATGACCCACCTTCTCTTGAGATTCAGTTCATGGACAGATATCCTGACATTTTCCTTTATAATTCTCTGATATAATTCAGAATTCATTGTTCTATCAATGATGGCAAGCCATCCTGGCCCAGATGCAGCCAAACAGGCCCAAACCATGATACTAACTCCACCATGTTTCACAGATGGGATAAGGTTCTTATGCTGGAATAAAGTGTTTTCCTTTCTCAAAACATAACGATGATCTTTGTTGGTCGACCACTCCTAGGGAGGGTAACAATGGTCTTGAATTTCCTCCATTTGTACACAATCTGTCTGACTGTGAATTGGTGGAGCCCAAACTCTTTAGAGATGGTTTTGTAACCTTTCCAGCCTGATGAGCATCAACAACTATTTTTCTGAGGTCC
The DNA here is from genome assembly GCA_025084515.1 of Ancistrus triradiatus. NCBI lineage: Eukaryota > Metazoa > Chordata > Actinopteri > Siluriformes > Loricariidae > Ancistrus > Ancistrus triradiatus. The sequence goes on from JAJAGP010002037.1 coordinate 28,669, forward strand.
TCAGAAATCTCCTTTGTTTGTGCCATCATACACTTCCACAAACATGTGTTGTGAAGAGCAGACTTTGATAGATCCCTGTTCTTTACATAAAACACGGTGCCCACTCACACCTGATTGTCATCCCATTGACTGAAAACACCTGACTCTAATTTCACCTTCAAATTAACTGCTAATCCTAGAAGTTCACATACTTTTGCCTCTCACTAATATGTAATATTGGATCGTTTTCCTCAAGAAATAAATAACCAAGTATAATATTTTTGTCTCATTTGTTTAACTGTGTTCTCTTGATATACTTTTAGGACTTGTGTGAAAATCTGATGATGCTTTAGGTCATATGCTTGCAGAAATATAGAACATCCTAAAGGGTTCACAAACCACTGTAGACAGAATAGTGCACCTTCCAGTATTCAGCTACTCTGCAATGTTGCACAAGTTGAAAAGTAGCAGTATGAAAAGTAGAAGGAGAAGGCAAATTGAGAGAAACAGGGTAAAAAAGGACAGCTGTCAAGAAATGCTACTTGGTAGGCTCTCTTTGAATAAAACATTGGCGAATGGTAGTGATGATTATTTGAAGTGATGGATGAGTGGCCACAGTAAAAAACATTATATATGGCCAAATGTCTGTTTGCTATCAATATAACATGAAAGGAACATGCCAAGTACTCTATATAGTTAAATGTCTGTGGATACCTCAAATTTACCTAAAACACGGGTAATAATATGAATTTTGTTCCCTCTTTGCTGTTTCAACAGCCTTTAGAAGGGTTTCCACTAGATTCTTTATAACGTCTAGATATATGCATTTATATAAAATCCATGGAGGTCCTCCCAAGGTCTCTTCCTTGTATCATGCTTCCTATGCTTGCCCAATTAAGGCTGTGATATTAGATACTTTGAAAAGATAATAGTGTTATGTCTTTGAGACAACACTATGTCGTAAAAAGCACTATATAAATACATTTGTCTTGACTTCATTTGAATTGAATTTTGTAACATGACTAAGTCCAGGCATTAATGTTGGACAATAAACCCTGGCGCCCTGTTTGTATTCCAGTTAAACACAGAGGTGACTGATAGAGTTAAGGTCAGGGGTCTGTGCAAACCAAACATGTATTATTATTATTATTATTATTATTATTATTATAAATGCATATTTAAAGGAGTGGCTAACGTTGCATTAAAACTTGATTTTTTTTTAAAACAAACACACAATAACCTTATATGTGTGTGAAACTAAAAGCATTTCTGCTTCTGCCAAAGGATACTGAGCAAGTTGAAGCACGTGATTTTAGTAAAATATATGTGGTTGAGTTGCACATGTGGGAATACTGTAATATTAAAGTTTTTAATCATTCATGTATTCGTCTTCAATAACTCCTTTATTCTGGTCAGGGTCACAGTGGGTCAGGAGCATATTCCAGAAACACCATCGCAGGGCATCACACACTTAATCATTCATAGTCAGTCATACCTGTGGGTTATTCAGAGTAGCCAAACTTACCCACAAGCCTGTTTTCCTGTGGCAGGAGGCAGCTGAAGTATCTAGAGGAAATGCGCTTGAAACTAACGTGGATAATATTGCCAAGATTCACACAAGTCACAAGCAGTAAGTAAAGCTAGGTCATCAATGCTGTGCAGCATCAACTCAAATCCTATACGTCCATACCAGCCCTAGAGGCACAGACAATCTAAGTTTACAATTAAAAAAGTGTGGCTAGAGGGAAAGAATTAACGTTATGCAAAGAAGACAGCTCAGTGCTTTGCGTTTCTCAGGAAAAGAGGGTGCAATGCAATACTAAGTCGAGTTATCAACAATGCAATTTCCAACAGTCTCAACATAAGTTGTCAGCAGTTGCTGAAATATGAAAATTAAAAATATAAAAAAGGACCTGTGGCACCACGTAGTTAAAGTTAAGCCAGTCAGGCTGTCATATTTTATTAAGTTTATGTCCAGGTTTCTGCAATGCAGGTGCAAACACCTCCCATAGTTATAATTCATTGAAGTTCTTCCAAAGAGAGAATGAGTTTTGGATCCAACCCGACAGCTTGGCAACGCCTTGTAAATGTGTACACTGCTAATCAAATATGTCAACACTCAATGCCTGCAGAGCATGGATGTCTTCCTGTCTGATACAGAGATGTATAGCGAGAGAAGGAATTTTCCGATTAGAAACATATCTAGAGCACTTCTCAGAAGCGCAAATATGTTGTGTACGTAAGGTAGGTAAAAGAGTTCATTAAAGGGTGATTAAAGTGAATGGAGTGCAAACATGGATGTGTGATATTCAGCTGCCTGGCACACACCTGCAGCAATAATGAAATTTAATTTCCCTCATGAAAAGGATGCTTAATGTTTTTCTTGGACTCACTGACATTCCTTGAATGAGGCATATTTGAACACAGTGTTACACAGTAAAAAATTAAGGCGATTTGTCACTTTATTTTGTTTTGTCCAGTCAGAAGTTGCTGTTTCATATGAGTTACAATGGTAAAAATAAATTCCAGTGGAGTATGGAGGCATAAGTATGTAGGTGTCGGAATGAAGGGGCTCTAAAACATTTTTATCTTCAAAACAGGGGCACTGCAGAACAAAGTTTGGAAACCACTGGTGTAAATTATTTAACAAATATAACACCCCTAAATGTATACAATTATTTTATGTAAAAGTAGTTACTTGCCTTACATTATGGATATTTATCATAGATTGTTATTCAAAATTGGGCGACACGGTGGCTCGGTGGGTAGCACTGAAGAACCTGGGTTTGTTCCCAGCCGGGGAGGTCTGGGTCCTTTCTGTGTGGCGTTTGCATGTCCACATGGGCTTATGGGTGCTCTGGTTTCCTCCCACAGTCCAAAGACATGCTTTTGGTTAATTGGTTATGCGAAAAGTGAGTGTATGTGTCCTACGTTGGATTGGCACCCTGATTAGGGTTGTTCCTGTACTGCACCCTATCCCGCCGGCTAGACACCGGCTCTCCGTCAACCCTGTCCAAGGATAAGCGGATAAGACAGTAATTGAATCTGATCATTCAAAATCAGTTTGGGATCTTACCTACTCGCTGTCTTATGGTTACATATTGGTGAGTGGCAAAAGTATGTGAACCTCTAGGATTAGCAGTTAATTTGATGGTGAAATTAGAGTCAGGTGTTTTCAATCAATGGGATGACAATCAGGTGTGAGTGGGAACCCTGTTTCATTTAAAGAACAGGGATCTATCAAAGTCTGCTCTTCACAACACGTTTGTGGAAGTGTACCATGGCACGAACAAAGGAGATTTCTGAGGACCTCAGAAAAAGAGTTGTTGATGCTGATCAGGCTGGAAAAGTTTATAAAACCATCTCTAAAGAGTTTGGACCCCACCAATTCACAGTCAGACAGATTGTGTACAAATGGAGGAAATTCAAGTTTGGGCCTGTTTTGCTGCATCTGGGCCAGGACAGCTTGCCATCATTGATGAAACAATGAATTATGAATTATATCAGAGAATTTTAAAGGAAAATGTCAGGACATCTGTCCATGAACTGAATCTCAGAAGGTGGGTCATGCAGGAAGACAACGACCCTAAGCACACAAGTCGTTCTACCAAAGAATGGTTAAAGAAGAATAAAGTTCATGTTTTGAAATGGCCAAATCAAAGTCCTGACCTTAATCCAATGGAAATGTTGTGGAAGGACCTCAAGCCAGCAGTTACTGTGAGAAAACCCACCAACATCGCAGAGTTGAAGCTGTTCTGTACGGAGCAATGGGCTAAAATTCCTCCAAGCCGGTGTGCAGGACTGATCAACAGCTACAGGAAACGTTTAGTTGCAGTTATTGCTCCACAGGTGGGGTCACACTAAATAGTGAAAGCTAAGGTTGACATACTTTTGTCACTCACTAATATGTAATATTGGATCATTTTCCTCAATAAATAAATGACCAAGTGTAATATTTTTCTCATTTGTTTAACTGGGTTCTTTTTATCTACTTTTAGGACTTTTGAGAAAATCTGATGATGTTTTAGGTCATATTTATGCAGAAATATAGAAAATATGGAAAAGGGTTCAGAAACTTTCAAGCACAACTGTAGATAACATCATCATGTCCAATTTTAGTGCAGCAATACAGAAAGTTACAATATGGAATATTGGTGTAATTTTTAGGTTAATTCTTAAACTCCACTATGTTACTCTCATCTTCTGACTACCAGTTAATAATACAGCAGTGGTGGAATTTGTTTCTGTGAAAAGTGAAAACTATGTATCTCTGCTGCTTTTTTAGGCAAGCATTTTAAATCATTAAAGATAGCTATGCTATTCTTAATGAAGTAAAGAAACAGAAGCATATAAACATCCAGTAATATTATTAAAACCATGAAACTCAATTTTATAAAAATGTTAAATAGAAGTTAAAACCCACAAAAAACAACCCAGAATGTTTGTAAAATGCTTGTACCCTTTTCATTTTGTGCCTGCTTTTCTGATTTCCAACATATGTCAGCATCTTTGGTTTGTTTAATAATTATGCAGAACATAATTAAATCAGTGGCATCTGAAAAGCTCTCTCTCCGGCTCATTGGTTCTCCACACTTTCCATCAGTCTGTGTTTATTGTGCCCTTTAATTGGACATTAAGGGAAGCCACCAGTTGGAGTGATGGATTGACTGCTTTATTAGCTTGAGTCTGAATGGAGACTAGTTGATAGATTGGGCTGGTTGTGGGCACAATGGTGTGTGCAGGCTGTTAAAACACAATGAGACACAAAGTGTTTAGTTTTCTCACGCATCTCCTCTTTTTATTTAAATGGAGTTTGACTTTAGGAATCCGTTACTTTAAAATGGGTGACGGCTTGTGTTTTCTACTTTTTAAAAGTATTGTTGTAAGTGCAGTATATCAGGCTGCCTCATGAAGGGACAAACTGTTTGTAATTGGAAAATGTAAAGCAGTGACATTTTAATCCTGGTTTGGTTTGAGAAAAGGAAAATGATGTGATTAACCTTTTTTTTTAAGATTTTGTCCGTATTTGGTATTGCCTTTTAAAAACAAAAAAGACAGCCAGTATGTGCTACACTCAGCACTTGGATACGGGGGTGTTCCAGTTGTAAGATGTATTTTAAATTCCCTATATACAGTGGGGGCCAAAAAACTGAAACCACCGATGTAAATGATTGTTTGATTTTTTTATGGAGAAAGATTCCATGACCCAAAACACACCTCAAAGCTTTCCAACTACTTGAAGCCTGGAGATCATGGAGTGCTGACTGTCATGGATTTTCCTGAACAGTCACCTGACCTAAACATGGATAATCAGATTTTGCATAAACTTCTGGATTCACGAATTACAGCAAAGGGGGAACATACCAAATACAAAAATAAGGTTTAACAGGTTTTCATACATCAAGTACCAAAATTTATTCAGTTAATTATTTTTTATTATTGTAAACTCACAAGTAAGAGATGGTCATATCATAGTCATTTAAAATGAGCTTGGTCAAAGAAGGACGGCATTACAAACAATTTATAAAAAAAGAACAGGGATTGAGAGATGTTCAAACTGTGCTATGTTTAATTCAATATTAGAAGGGAACACCATATTAGATTGCTTAGGTCACTAAGTCTACCAGCTCAGGCTAGGAATGAGCAACACTTTTCCTTAATCTGATATACTTAACAGGCTTTGCACTTCATGACACTTAATGGAGAGGGAACATCAAATGTGTGTCAGTTTTAGACTGAGCTGAAAGTCTGTTAAGTTAACCAGTCTAGTAACTAATAAACTGACAGCTTAGTGGATCATATGTTTAAGGATATAAATTAAAAGCAGGTCTTTAAAACAGTCTCAAAAGAACCGTCTATACAAAGGTAGCATTCACACCTGGCTGTTTCATGTACCTTGTATCTGGACTGTATGACGATAAGATTGTATTATGCATTTACAATGCAGTTAATGAATCAAATGTTAGTGGAATTTAAATATAGTCAAAATGCTTAAATTTGCACACTGCATCACTGACCACCTGAATTATGACCATGTTTTCAGATAAACGTACAGTGCATGATAAAATATACACTAAAGAGCCAAAAGTGTATTTTCGGAGGGCATGGCAGAAAGTTGAACTGAACCGTTGAAGAGGTGGAAACCTATGAAGATGTCATATTAAGAGTCAACGACTTGTTCAGTAATAACAATTCTACTGCCACTGTTTCATGTCTATATGCTTTATCTTATCAACCTGCTAGCAGTGAGTGTGGCTGAAATAACAGAGCTCATGAGGTACAGTGTCTACATAATTTTGGCCAGATAGTAAATGCAAAGCCCTGCACATCGCATCCACATTCAAATCAGGACATCTGATCCAAACCATGGTCCTTCCAGTAGATTTTGGAAAATGCTATTGAAGAGTGAGCAGCACAGTGAGTTGGTGGGTAGCACCGTCGCCTTACAGCGAGAATGTCCTGGGTTCTCCCAGGTCGAGCAGTCTGGGTCCTATCTGTGTGGAGTCTGCTTGTCCTCCCTGTGTCCATGTGGGTTTACTCTGGGTGCTCTGGTTTCCTCCCACAGTCTGAAGACATGCTCTAGATTAGTTGATTACACTAAAGTGGCCCAAGTGTGTGCATGAGTGTGCAAGTGTGTGTGCCCTATGATGGATTGGCATCCTGTCTAGGGTTGCCAACTAGCCACTGGCTCAGAGTGGTGGAAATCTCCAGAGAACATGGTTATATTACTTTAGGGTCCAATAGCAATTTGCTGTATGTCACTCCAGCATGTGCATGGTGAACTTACTCTTGTGTGTGGTTACCCAAGTCATGAAGCTCCTGATAAATAGCTGCTGTGAAGACATTTGTTTCAGATACAGTTTGTTACCTGGTAGTGAGTGTAACATGCTACATTCTTCAGCCCTCAAGGATCCCATTCCCGTTCCCATTTATTTATATATATATATATATATATATATATATATATAATTGACTATAATTGTGACTCTCCCATTTACTCTATAAAGCCTTGTTTCGACTTAAGTGGTTTTGCGTCGTAAACTTCATAACGCAAACTTCGTGTTTGGTGTGCACGGCGGAAGAATACACAGTTACGCGGATCGTTTTTGGATAATTACTGTGTTAGAATAGGTGTTAGGATAGGATAAGTGCTTACAGTACCGTATTTTTCGGGCTATAAAGCGCACCGGGTTATAAGGCGCAATATCAATGATCGACTTCTAACGGGTCTATGTTCATACATAAAGCGCACCGGGTTATAAGGCGCATGAAATGAACAAAACTCTTAAGTTCCCTCTGGAAACCTCAGTTTGGTCTTTACCTGCCGCAGGGCGTCTTCTTGCTTCCTCCACTTCCCGTACCATTGATTCGTTAATGTTGAATTCTCTCGCAGCTGCTCTATTTCGATGTTGTAACTGCGTGACCGATAGCGTTGAGTTTGAAATCCGCTTTAAAAATAAATGATATGAATGCACACGTAACGTAATGCCTGAAGCACAGACCGGTATTACTCCGCTATGCTGCGCAGTTTACGGTGGCCGTAAGCTTCGTAACTTACCAAGGCCGTGCTAAAACATTTTGACAGATTTATGAGCGCCGTGTACCATCTACAATCGGTTCTAGGTCAGAAAGCACAACCAGAATTAATTCATACATTAGGCGCACCGCATTTTAAGGTGCACTGTCGATTTTTGAGAAAGTTAAAGGATTTTAAGTGCGCCTTATGGTCCGAAAAATACGGTATGTTATTTATGATGTTATTTATGTACAGTATGTACGTGTGTTCCGACTTACACCGAAAATTGGTTTACGACGCCACCTAGGAACGGATCTGCGTCGTAAGTCGAGGACTACCTGTGTGTGTATGTATGTATATGTATATGTATATATATATAGGAATGTTTCATACAGACATGTCCATTAAGGTACCAAGCCACTATGTCAAACTTACCTTAGTTAAATTCATCCTTCAGTTTTACAGCAGCTGAGAATGCCATTAGATTAGACCAAAGTGAGATCATATTGCAAAGGCAGTACAAATTCATAAGAGCACTTACTAGACATTCATACTACTCAGTTCACAAACAAATGCAATCAGGATCTGAACCACTGTGGCTTTGCCTCAAATATTGTTCTGCTGAGTACAAGAGGAGCAACATTATGGCATGACTAAAGATTTCCAACACACAGTCTTGATTATTTTCCAAGCTTAATAGTTCTGCACTTAACAACAAGTCTCGGTCAGATAGTTGTTTGATGATTATCAGTTACTTGTTTTCAGAAAGCTACATTCAAAGCTATTATAACAAATACCATTGCACAATATGGCCAGCCTATCATAATCATATCTTTTTGAGAGCCATTCATTCAATTTTGTCCTGTGTAGTGTACAAAGGGTTTGTACTGTGCATTAAAGGGTAGAATGGCGTCACATGTTTAAGGGTGGTACCACCCTTCCTGGTTATACAAAACAGCTGCCATTCTAAATGGGAAATCTTACTGATGAAAGAAAACCTAGAACACAACTTTCTCATTTAAAAGTAGTTAAATGTATTGTTTAGATTCGTCAGTGTATGCAAAGCCCTGTGAGTCATATGTTGAGGTAGAACTATAACTTTTACAAACATACGCTGTATCCTGATTTATATATCCTTTGTAGAGGAAATTGTGACTCAAGTAACTGTTTTTCACCTTCCGTAGGTATAATATGTAGTCACTTACCAGCAATCAAGGTTGAATTCAAGGCCCTTATTTACTAAGAAACCAAATAAACAGTGCTACTTTGTGTGAGAAGTAAAATAGATGGTGCATGTCATTAGTAGGTGTACCACTGGTTATTTACTAAGAACTACTGTGCATTTACCAATACAAAAATACAGATGAAGAAAAATGCAACCAAAATTAATTCATTAATCCCTCTTTTTGACCTATGCAAACTTGTATTTCTCGGTCAGGGCGTGGGGGATCCGGTACCTATGCCTGGAGAAAACACAGTGTGCATGTCCTGGATAGGACACCTGCACTAGAGGATGATCCCCAGGCAATTGTGCCCTGAAGTGATGCTCGCTCTGGCTGAAAAAAGCCATGTTGGTGGGCTAGCACTTTAGACTGCTGCCATATGTCCAGATACAGTGCTTATAAATAAGGCCATGTTGGTGGGCTAACACTTTAGACTGCTGCTCTGTCTATATACGGTACAGCACTTATAAATAAATAAGATAAAAGTAGTTGGAGATGTCATATTATGTTAATAAAATATAGTTTATCTGTATGGTATTTAGTCAGAAATGCAAGTCACTTATCCATAGTTCATAGTTCAACAGCATACAACAATAAAAACAGTTCATCATGTTTTTGTTATGTGATTTATGGATGGGTGGTGTGCATAGAACTTATTTGGAATGACAACAATGCACAAATCATGTAGACTCTCCCATCTCTGTAATTTTTCCTGAGATCTGTTATCTCTGCAAATCATTACACACGACCTCCAGTAACATAACTGTGCAGACGTGTCTGGAAATACATTCCATCAGAATAGTATTTAAATGGATTAAAAGTAAATACAAAAACGGTACATTTCAAAGGCAAATCCACAGTGGTATGAAAAGCGCTCCAGCAGGAGAAGTGGAATCTAAGCGATTGCAGTGAAGCCAGGAGACAGGACATAAGTTAAAGCTCCATTATTATTGTTAAAAATGTAAAAAATGTCTAGACGTGAGCAGTCATTACACTTACTGTGTTTTAGATTATACCCACCCTGCCCTGGAGTTAATATAGTCACTCAGTCCGTTTTGTATTATGCGCCTTTACATAGAACATAAAATGTAAATTATTTAGGTCATGTGACAGACACAATGCTGTGTAAATGCTGCTAGTATATCAGCTTATTTATCCAATTCAAGAAGTAAGTTATATAAATTATTATCACAACACCAAATTAATATATTCTTTTTATTTGTAGTAGTGTGTTTTCAATAAATGTTAAAGAAAAACGATTTATGTGGCCTGTTTTCAAGTAACAGAAGCTTATACCTATCCATTGAGAATTGCACAAACTGCACCACATACCTGCCTAGAACCACAACAAACACTTAAGTAATCTCAGAGTGTTTTTAATACAATTCCAAATCAGAAAATGTTGGGACGGTATGGAATATACAAAAAAAAAAACATTTTGCAGCCAAGATATTTGTTATTATTCATCCATTCCTGCAACTCATTCCAAAAAAGTTGGGATGGTAAAAGATTTACCACTTTGTAATGTTGCCATGGAATTCTGATTTGTCTGACCACAATCCACATTTTCACCGTGTGATGGTCCATCCTAAATGCCTCTGAATCCAGAGAAGTCGCCTCCACTCTGGGCATGGTTAAAATAAAGTTTGAAATAAACTGCCATTTGTGAATGTAACTTCATATTGTAATGCTTGACAAAAGGTTTGCCAAAGTAATCCCTTGTTCCATCTGAGGGATCGGAGATCACAGCATTCAGCTTAGGCTTGCACCCTTATTTTTACACACTGAAATGATTCCAGATTCCTTGAATTGCTTAATGATATTATGCACTGTAGAGGGAGAAATATGTAAATTCCTACCAATCTTTCTTTGAGGAACCTTGTTTTTGAACATTTCAATAATTTTCTTGAACATTTGTTGGCAACCTGGAGATCCATCTTTGCTCCTCAAACCCTTTTGTGAATGCTGCTTTTGTACCAAATTATGATTATGATGACCTGTTGACATCATCTCTTTGAAGCACATCATTATTTAGTTTTTACTGTATGTTTTTTTTTTTTATGTGTGTGTATTATTTAGTGGTGCAGTTTGTGACAAACTGGCAGCTATACGCTTCAATTACCCAACTATTTTGGTTGAATTTATACTATTGGGTTAAGTGAAATGCAATGTAGAGTCCTAATATCTCCTACAGAAGTGATGCTGTCGTGAAAGTTTCTTCCTGCATTATTGTGTATTTAACTCCAAAGAAATAAAGGTGGAATCAAAATGTAATTGGTCTCAGGATTCTATAATTTGTAAGTATCATAAAACAAACCACTCTGTAATTAACATTACTGTACATAAGCATGCTAACCCTAACTTTAACAGTACCCAAAAGGATAAGGTCAAAGTCGTCATGAATTCTTATCATCATGTGGTCCCAATAAATGGCTTAAATACATAGCCACACACACACACACACACACACACACACAAACACAGGTCCAGATGGGACTACAGAGAGAACACATTCATCTTGATGGAGAAGTAAAACAGCTGTGGTAGAAAGGATTTGGGATCTCATGTACTTGGTGATAGACATGTGTTAATGTAGGTCCATGTGTTTGTGTGTGAAGTTTATTTATGATTGTGACAAATGATTGTCCCTGCAAAGTACAAAAATCTTACCTTTTTTTACCTTGCGGGGATATAACCTAAAAGAGCCCAAAGTTTTCTTTTTGGCTACTGAGAGTAAGGTTAATGTTAAGGTCAGTTGTAGGTTTAGGATCAATAAAAAGTGATCATTCACACAGCCACAATGATCATTATGTCAATGAAAAGTACTAACAAGAACAGAGAAATGTGTGTGTGTGTGTGTGTGTGTGTGTGTGTGTGTGTGTGTGTAAAGGAACAACTTTTAAACATAAAAGGAGTAGGTTTAAGTGTTGGCACCTGCTTTGTGTGTACTCTCCTGCAGGCAGTCTACTTTAATCCAAATGGTTTATGTTGACTATACACTTTCACTAATGCAAGATAAAAGATTTCATCACATTAATTTGGCCACCCACAGTGATCAGGACAGATTGTTCAGTAATATATATATATTTTTCAGGGAGAAGGATAATTGGCACAGATGTGTTCCGTTTGTGCTTATTCATGTTTCCTGCATTACTTTGCAAAAACTTTGATGTCTTCATTTGCCTGTCACTGTTATCCAAAGCAAGGTAGAAGTTAGAATCCAAACCAGGCATAGAGCTGTTAAGGAATACTCTATCATTCTCACCCTAATCTCTCATTTATGCATCTGTGATGTGTGGTTACCACAAATGATCATTTTTACATATTTTCTTGTACCTAGTAAATAAAAATCCCTTGACTGGAAACTCTCATAATGAAGATGTTTGAACTTTAATCTCTAGGACTGAAAAATGCATTCTTTCACAGATGAAACTAAACTATTAGGCAAAAGTTTCTAGACAGCCTCTACTTGGAGATCTCTGTTATTTCAGCTACACTGAATGTTAACAAGTTCATATTATGAAACACACAGGCATGAAATCTCCATAGACAAACAGTGGCAGAAGAATGTGTTGTACTGAGCACCTCAGAGACTCACAGCATGATACTTTGACCCCATTTCCACTGGGTCTTTTCATGCATCTTGTATCTGGATTGTATCCTGATAATATTTTAACCACAAGTATTTACTCTTAACTGTCGAGTTCGTCGCCAGACAGCCAGATTGAATCCATTTGCTGTAGCCCATGTAATATGTAAATCAGCTCATAAGACTGGAGCACCCAATTAAAGTGTTGTTTACAAATTTATACACAGAAAATAGTTGCTGCATCAAATCTCACCAATTTACCTGATTTCTCTACATTTCTTTAAAGTAAGAGGGGCCAACTAAGTGGGGTGTTAATGTTTAGAAGAAGATTTTAGAAGATGGTTTTTAATAGTTTCAATACTACTGTGCACAGACCAAACTAGGTGTGAGGGAGCGAAGTGCAGACTTGGAGGGAGCCGATCATATTATAGTTTATATTGGAAAGTGGTTCCTGTCCAAATTGTTGACAAAAATGAAAAAAGTAATGCTTTCATCAGCTACAGTGGTGCTTGAAAGTTTGTGAACCCTTTAGAATGTTCTATATTTCTACATAAATATGATCTAAAACCATCAGATTTTCACACAAGTCCTAAAATTAGATAAAGAGAACCCAGTTAAACAAATGACACAAAAATGATTCAATATTAATCATTAGTGAGTGGCAAAAGTATGTGAACCTTTGCTTTCAACATCTGGTGTGACCTCCCTGTGCAGCAATAACTGCAACTAAACGTTTCCTGTAATTGTTGTTTCCTGTACCTGTAAATGGGGGTATCAGTCCTGCACATCCATTAGCTCATTCCTCCGTACAGAACAGCTTCAACTCTGGGATGTTGATGGGTTTCCTCACATTAACTGCTCGCTTCAGGTCCTTCCACAACATTTTGATTGGATTAAGGTCAGGACTTTGACTTGGCCATTCCAAAACATTAACCCTATTCTTCTTTAACCATTCTTTGGTAGAATGACTTGTGTGCTTAGGGTCGTTGTCTTGCTACATGACCCACCTTCTCTTGAGATTCAGTTCATGGGCAGATGTCCTGACATTTTCCTTTTAGAATTATCTGTTATAGTTCAGAATTCATTGTTCAACCAATGAATCAACAACTCTTTCTCTGAGGTCCTCAGAAATTTCCTTTGTTCCTGCCATGATACACTTACACAAACATGTGTTGTGAAGAGCAGACTGTGATAGATCCCTGTTCTTTAAATTAAATAGGGTGCCCACTCACACCAGATTGCCATCCCATTGATTGAAAACACCTGACTAATTTCACCTTCAAAGTAATTGCTAATCATAGAGGTTCACATACTTTTGCCACTCACTAATATGTAATATTGAATCATTTTCCTCAATAAATAAATAGCCATGTATAATATTTTTGTGTCATTTGTTTAACTGGGTTCTCTGTATCTACTTTTAGAACTTGTGTGAAAATCTGATGATGTTTTAGGTCATATTTATGCAGAAATATAGAAAATTCTAAAGGCTTCACAAACTTTTATACACCACTGTATGTGTTCCCTCCAATATAGTTTTTTTCCTGCTATGCAGGGATGGATGTCATGAATAACCTGTGCTTTGTTATAAAGTATTATACAGGTATTGGTGCATCTTGGAGAAATGAAAAGAGTTTTCAGAAAAGCAGAAAATAACAGTTATTTCACACAAACATTATTGTGGTCTGAGGCCACCATTATATTTGTTGTTTTAGCATTGGGATAATTACCATATATAACATATTGTTGACAAGTGGACCCAAAAAATTCAAACCCGGATCTATCAATTAATAATACTCATTTCCACTGATTCCATTTTTTTTTTCATTCCAATTTTTGTGAGCTTTAGCATATCTTAGCTTTTTCATCCTGTTCCCCTTCCAAAAAAAAGTAGTTTTTTGGCTGTCACCATAACAAAAAGACCATTCCTGATCAAGTTTCCTTGCATTGTAGAAGGGTTGACTTGGTATCCTGATGAAGCTGCCAAATGCATATGTAAGTTGAGGCCACACTAAATACTTGCCACTTTAGCCTACAAAAGTTGTTTTCTGACTTTTTTTTCAGCCATTTTAATACTACATACAAATGTCCTGTATTTTCTAGTTGTACTCTAATAAAGAATGTTTGAAAGCTGATGATGGTCATCACACATATAAATATAATGGAGAGACAATATACTTGATGCATGATTAGCACTTTAAAGCTTAATATGGCTCATCTTTAAGGAATAGTCCAGCACTGGAGCATGGACCAGCTATAGCCTTTTGGGATCTCAGTTTTTAGCTTATTACTTAGTGATATAACCCTGCTAAAATCCCACAAAAGACCAGCATATATTATGTTTTGTTATCTTATGTTGGTGAACCAGATTTACTAGCAAGAAAAGCAAGACCATTTGAGTTAACCAAATAAATCTAGCACCAAACCTACACTAACCAGAATAAAACAAACTGGACCAAGATGGGGCATGGCACTCATATGGTATTGCTACTTGAACTTATATCGGCCTTTGCTGTTTTTCTAACAGGGAATTTTCAATCACATTTTCCTGTAGCGTTCCCCAAGCTGCTTAGCTAAACATATACTAACATTATTTAACATATTTCACTTAGTTTTTTGACACAAAATTTTATAATTTCCTCAATATCAACAGCAGCATGAAAGGCATTGGCACTAGTATTGACTTGTTATTGTGAGTCGTGCTGCTACTGCTGCAGGCATGGCGGTTGGGTGTTTAATTACACTTCATTACAATTACTAGTCATTTTCTTAGATACACGTCTTGTAGGTGTATATGTACAGACTGCAGTGACTTTTTCCATGTACAGTTTGTGTATGTGTAATCCATTTATCTGTTATTGATCTGTGTCAGTTTCTAGCAAGACACTGCTTGCTGTGTATTTTTGGATGATTGTCTTAGTTGTCAAACTGAGTGTATCTGGTGTCTGATACAATTAGAGAGGCTCAACAACCATTACACTGTCATTATCATTTTGGTGCCACTGTTATGACAAAATGGTCCAATGCCCAAATAATATCTACTGTTAGTCATTGACATTGACAGACGGGGTTGTGGAGAAATAATGCAATCTACAATTGGGCTGCAATCAGTCCACTGGTACTATATAGTCAAAAGTCTGTGGACACTCAAAACAACATCCAAAACATGGATATTATTGTGGGATTTCTGCTTCAATTGACTCTACCCTTCTGAAAGGGCTTTCCATTATATGTTGGAACACATATGTGAGGTAGGGCACTGATATTGGACAATAGGCCCTGACTCAGTGTTGGCATTTTAATCTGAAACATCAGATTTTCACACAAGTCATAAAAGTAGATAAAGAGAACCCAGTTAACAAATGGGACAAAAATATTATACTTGGTCATTTATGTATTCAGGAAAATGATCCAATATTACATATTAGTGAGTTTGTGAACCTTTGCTTTCAGTATCAGGTTTAACCCCCCTGTGCAGAAATAACTGCAACTGAATGTTTCCTGTTACTGTAGATCAGTTCTGCACACCGGCTTGGAAGAATTTTATCCCATTCCTCCGTACAGAACAGCTTCAACTTTGGGGTTTCCTCACATTAACTGCTCGCTTCAGGTCCTTCCACGGCATTTCAATTGGATTTCAATTGGCCAAGCCAAAACATTAACTTTATTCTTCTTTAACCATTCCTTGGTAGAACGACTTGTGTGCTTTGAGTCATTATCTTGCTGCATGACCCACCTTCTCTTGAGATTCAGTTCATGGACAGATGTCCTGACATTTTCCTTTAGAATTCTCTGATATAATTACGAATTCATTGTTCCGAATTCATTGTTCCATCAATGATGACAAGCTGTCCTGGACCAGATGCAGCAAAACAGGCCCAAACAGGTTGACTTCATCAACTTTTAGGACTTGTGTGAAAATCCGACGATGCTTGAAAGTTTGTGAAGCTTTTAGAGTTTTCTGTATTTCTGCATGAATATGACCTAAAACACCACTTATATTGTTTTCACATTGTTCTTATAGATTTGTAATTTGATCCTTACAGTCTTAATGAATCTTCAGATCTCTTCTGAAATCTCATAACACCTCTACACACTTGAATGTGCTATTCTCTGAGAACTGTTGCCTGGAGGGAAAAAAAAAAAAAAAAAAACTTGGCTCATAACACAGATCTAATCGGGAGGTAGCTTATACAATATATCTCAAGTCTCTCCTGGTGTAGCATTTACAGACATATTAGTAACTAATAAGATACTTGCTGAATAAACATTCCTAAAAGACCACAGAGTGTCATTTATTTTTTGTAAAATAATGTTAGTAACCGATGATACTTTGCAAAAATGGAATCAAAATTTGGCCATCTGAGAAGTTGGTGGATTCAATATGCTGTATTTACATAGGAGGTACAGTGGTGCAGCCTGAACTCTGTATGTGTGGATTTTTCTTGTTCTCCCCATTTCTGTGTGAGTTTTCCAGTTTCCAAAGTCATTTGTTAGGTCTGCTTGTATTTCTGAATTGTCCCAGGGTGAATGAGTGAGTGCAAGTGCATGTGTGTGTTTGTGCACAAGCGCAAGTGCCTTACTATGGACTGGTGTGCTCTCTAGGGTTGTTTTCTACTTGCGACCTGTGCTGCCTGTGACTGTGAATAGGATTAAGTGGATATGAAAATGAATGAATGAATGAATGAATGTATTTACATACCACAAGGTCCAAAATCATCATCTTGGTCAGGCTGTGGCATTTCTACCAGAAATATGTTACAGTATGACTGTCTCAATCAGATATGAGTTGTGCCAGAAGTATGACTTACACCATGCATGGCGAAGTTACCGTGCAAATGGTTATGGCTTCAATTCTCAGGACTTCCAGAGAGCTAGTGTAGGAGCTTCAGCTGCTCAGCTTTTTGGATTGAATTCTGACTGATGTTTTTAGATAAAATAAATATATGTAAATATAGAGGGTCTCGGCTACATGCATTTCCCCTAATTGTAGACCTCTGCAGCTGTGTGTGGTCAAATCTCAAAGCTCAAGAACTTCCTAAGAGTCGTAAGAGCTTCCATGGCTTGTGTTTAATCCAATAGGCAGGGAAACACACACACACACACACACACACACACAGTCAAATACATACATTCATCTTAGCTTGTCCAAGAAACGTCTTGAATGAATAATCCTGCTTGTTCGTTCTTTTTTCCCTCTTCAGTCCTGCTGCACTCAAATTGTGCACAGATGTCCAAGTCCTTTCATGAGAGTTCCTCAAATCCACTGAAGCCCATGAACTATCTACATCCCTAACAAAAATTGGAAAACGCAGCCTTTAGGTCCAACAGAAACCGTTGTTTCATAAAAATTCATGTGATGTCTCCAACTTTGCAAGGTCATGACTATTATAGTTATGATTTGGCAATCACTGCTGTAATAACTTCATTTATAGCAAATCCAGCCAAACCACTTGTTAATACCCTTGCTAATTTGGCAAGAGATTGGGTGCTGTAAGCTAACTCAACTGTAAGCCTCAGCAGGAGCGGTGAAGTGAGTGAAAAAAGAACATTGAGTATTACTTAAATATAGAAACTTTTTCAATTAGCAAGTGATAAATGGGAGCCTCTGTGTATAGGCCAGTAGTTTCCAGATTTAATGTTGCTAGATTCCCTGCTGCACTCATTACACAGACAGACATGACAAATGGCAGTGCTCTTTAGGAAGCTTATAAAAATAGTTTGATTCAGACTCTTGAATTGATTGGCCTTGATGAGAGCCCATTATGTCACTTTTTAATACTAAGGTTGTACTCCCTCAGGATCTTTCTCTACCCCATAACTAATAATAAATGCAAATGTTATGTTTAAATCCTACAAGAAAGCAGCATGTATCATAATATGTTTCATAAATTAGTATATGGTATGAAACTGTGTACAAGGCTATACAAAGTATCTCCCACAGATAATTAGATGACAATAAAGTGCTATGGGCTTCACTATATGATTCTGGTTTCAGGATGTTGTGGTGCTCTTTAAAAGGGTGCTTTAACACTTAGGTCTTGATGCATGTAGCTATAGTGAGGGACCATGTGTGTGTGAGGGATCGTGTGTGGGCAAGTTTATATATCATTGTGAGGACCAAATTTTCCCAGAAGGATAGAAACATCAAACATTTTTACCCTGTGGAGACATTTGCTGGTCCTCATAAAGAAAACTTTCTTCTTTAAATAATCAAAACTGCCAAAATACCTGTTTTAGGTTAGTGAGGTTAAGGTTAGGGTTATGGTTAACTGTAGATGTAGCATTAATACACTACAGCAATCAGCAATCATTTTGTTAATGAAAAGTCTCCAACTCAGAGTCACTGATGAGCCCTTGAACAGGATGCTTTACCTTTAATTACCCAGCTATAGTATGCTGAAAGTGGATTTTGCTTCACTTGTCGATCACTCCCCAGAGTCAACGGGGATCACACACCCCCAATCATTGGTTTTGGCTTTGAATGAAGGTCTGGCATGCTGAGTGCTGATAGTCTGTAGGGTATTTTTAAGTTTGAAATAGCATTAAATTAGTCTGCTGTTGACAAAATTTCAGCTTGAATTGACAGGTTGAGCTTCTACAAATGGAAAAATCAAAGTTGGACTCTGGGTGTGAAATTTGTTAATGTCAATGGTTGGTCATGGTCAGGACCGGCATAGCAATTATACCTTTTTATTTGACTAGTTAAATAACTACTAATAATACATGTTATTGTGTTATGGCTGTTTTATGAGGGACATGAGCAAATGAGTGTACATAACTCTTTCAACCAAACTGACTTGATACAGTGTATTTTTGTACAGTGTATTTTTACTTACAGTACATGGTCAAAAATGTAGGCACCACTAGCTAGTGGATTCTGCTATTTAGGTCACACCCAACGAGTGAATAACATCAAGCAGTTTGCAAGATATATATGCAAACATTGGAACTAAACTTTTTCAGGGGATATCACTTTTCCAATAAGCCAGTTTGTCAAACAACTGCCCTGCTTGAGGTTTCTCAGTCAGGTCATGTCAAATTTATTTATGTAGCATTTTTACAATAGAATATTTTCTCAAAAACTTATAAACATCTAGACCCACAGCTCAAAAAAAAAAAAAAAAAACAAGCTTAAGGCACCAGTGACAAGAACAAAGTCTTTAAAAGTGACAGGAAGGAAAGAAACCTTATGGGAACCAAGAGGACCCAACCACCTTGAGCATTAAACTGCAAGTGCTATTCATGTGAAGACTGTAAACATCTTGGAGCTCAGTTTTGAAAAAGTAGGCAAAAAAGTAAGTGACTAAATAGTGCTGAAGCTCAATGTGTGTAAAATCTGTTGTTACAAAACGAGGTCATTGTACCGCACTACTCGCCCAAATGCATAGTGCTATTGGAAAATATTTGTGGAGAAGGAAGAATGGCTTGGACTGTCTTTGATGCTGACTTTGAGCTCCATAGTTCCAGTGAAGGGAAATCATGATGGAATGGCATACAGTGTCAAGTGTCATGAGAAACGTGTGCCTTCAACTTTGTGGCAACAGTTTGGAGAAGCTCCTTTCCTTTTTCAGCATGGCAATTTCCCCAAACACAAAGAGAGATCCGTAGACATGTGTGCTGTGTTTGGTGTTTAAATGTTGATTGGTCAGCACTGGGCCATGATTGGAATTGCAGTGACAATTGCAAGCCATGTGCTATTGCAACAACATGACCTTATTCAAAGGTTTTATGGTTGAATGGAAGTGAATTCCTGTGGGTATGTTCCAAAGTCTAGAGGAAACCTCTCCTGAAGAGTGGAGGCTGCTACAAAATCAGTGATTTTCATGTATTTGTAAATGGTTTATTAGCATTTAAAGAGTCAGTTTACCAGACCACAGGTATCTGTATCCTAAGGCTTCAGTGTCTTTATTAGCTATACAGACTTACATGCAAAAACAATAGTCTGTGGTTGGTAAATGTCAGTCTAATGGCATGTTCCTGTGAATGCAGTTGGGTAAATTAAGGTTTCAATTACACCCCCAACATATGGTGGATTAAAGGCACTGCCTGGGAAAGAGGGGCATTAATGCTCTAAGCTAGACCAAAAAAAAACCCCACTAGAGTAGGTCTACACTGCACTTTTAAGTGAGGTCTAGCTGAATGACGAAAACCACCAGACACTTGAGTGACAGCTAGAGGTTTGGCTTGCGAGACGAGTGCTTGATTACTGATGAAATTAAAACTGTTCTTCGTAGAGTGCTCGACATTCAGGCCTGACTCATGTGTCAGGTCTCGCTGAGCGAAAGACAGCAGGTGACACCTGAGAATGTGACAGCTTAATGTAAGTGAGTTTGTGAGTCAGTGAGAGAGACAGGAACCGGCAAAATCCACAGCAGAGACTCAGTCATTACAAACTCCGTCCTGCTCATAAAGCCGAATTAGTTTTAATGGCAGGAGAAATTCCATGCAGTATTGATTTCTTTCATATCTATCCATCCACCGTCTCTAGCTCTGCACTCAGCCTGACTGTAATGGTAATAAATACCATAAGGGCTGCTGTGGAATTTACAGCACCTGTAGTTACAAGCGCAGTTTCTTAACCAGCAGCAGATGTGCGTCAGACTTAAAAGAAGGGATGAAAATCAGTAAGCGCGGAGCAGAAACGGTAAACGAAGGGTACGATTACACCCCCATACATATTGAAATAAAAGGCATTGTCTAGGAAAGACAGACATTATCGCAATAAACTAGCTTTAACACAACAGGTCTACACTGTATGCTTTGCAATGCTGAACTGGGAAATACCATATTTGAATTGTTTCAAATATCCATTGGTATAAGGCTGAGGAATAAGCAGCTACACAAGGCAGTCCATCACAGGGCACCAAATTTGACCAAAATTGACCTAAGACATGCCTTTGGAATGTGGGGAAAACTAGAATGCCTGGAAGAAACCCACACAGAAATGGCGAGAACATGCAAAGTCCACACAGGACTTGAATCTGCATCTCTGGAGCCGTCAGACAACAGAGCTAACCACTGCGCCACTGTGCCGCCCTAGGGAAGTGGTGTGTTTGTGAATGAACTTCTTTGGTTAGACCAATGCTGTGTGCTGTGGTTGCTGAAAGTTTTAAGCCTGATTTTACTACAAACGTTGCCTGATTTTGCTACTATAGTTGGGTCCAGAAATCTGAGGCAACTATGAACAGTTTTAATTGATCATTGTATAAGAATAGTATACTTAAAACTGTAGCAATATTTTGGCTATTTGAGAAACCTTCAAAAGTTTTTATGTTGCAGTAATTATTGAGGACTTTTAGTTGGATTTATATCAAAGCCCCTTTGAGATATAAGGAAGAGAAGATGGAAATGAAGGAAGACTTTTTTACTATAAACAAACTGGGTCAAAAGTACTGGTTCAATGGTCGGAAACACAATATTTATTTATTTATTTATTTATTTATTTTTCAGATGATCATTCATTCATTTTCTATTGCTGTTTAATCAGATTATTGGTCAACGGGGACCAGTGCCCATGCGGCACCAAGGCAGGAAACAGCTCTGGACATCATAGGGCACCCCAATAGGCTCCCCAATAGAGTTCCCTCCAAAGTTGTTCGTAGAACTGTTTGGTGTGTAAGCGCCTAAACACACACGATTGCACATTCACTCACTCACTTTTTACATTTTTTACAGCATTTAGCAGACACTCTTACCCATAGCGGGTTACAATTTTTATAGTCTTACAATCCAAGCAATTGTAAAAGTTAAGGGCCTTGCTCAAGGACACACCAGTGGCAGGTTGGCAGAGGTGGGATTTGAACCCTTGACCTTCTGGCCCATAGTCCAGTAGCATAACCGCTAGGCTACCACAGTACATTCACTTGCACTTTAATACCCAGTGTAATCCCATCCAGACATGTATAGAACATTTAAAGTCCACACAGGCAGAGACCAGTACCTCTTGAACCTCAAGTCTCTAAAGCTGAAAGGCAACAGGGCTAACCACTGCGCCACCCCAGACGATAATTATGAAATCTCATTTAAAATGAGACAAATCCACAATTTAGCCTGGGATATGGTTTGTTATAAATGCTTAATGATTCTTAATGTAAGAGGTTGAACCAGTGGAATAAGAGGAAATCCTCATTTAAGAAAGCAAGTGTTCGTTCATTTAGTTTCCTATTGCTCCAGTGTCAAGTACGGAGATTTAGCAGGGGTTTAAAGTTTTATTTCAATGTGAGGAAAAGAAGGAAATGAGAAACACACCGTCTTGCTTTCTTTATTCCTGTGCCAGATGCTCAGCCACAAGAGTCAGTCATTATGAGCCATTATGAATTTATGGCATATCATCATCATACAGTATGTGAATTTGTATCTCCTTATGTCTATAATAAGAAGATTCAGCCTGAGATTTACATGTACATGTCTTGGCTTGTTCGCAGACACACAGGCACGTGTGAGTGCTGTCTTTGTTAAATGCTTCTCGTTGGTTAAAATTTAAACCATGCGCTCGTTCAGAGGTTTAACATGCGGACGAGGCACAATGGTAGCACTGTGAGTCTGTGTTTATTCATCCTCAGCTTCCTCCCTTAATCAGAGGGAATGAGGGAGGGAGTGAAGGAAAAGTGGGTCAAGGAAAAGTCATGTTTGAGGTAATGCACTCGGGGGAATGGGCTCTGATCGCCATACGCCATTATTTGACCCGCTCAGATTAGGTCATCTCACGACACACACAGAAAGGTGTCTCACACACTCCGCCACAACGAAATAAAACGTGTGTTGTTGTAGCTTGGATGGAGATGAGTTCTAAATGCTGAAAGTTTTATTTTATAGATATAATTCTGTATTTTTCAATTAATATTCTGCTTATTCTTTATTTAAGTATTACTGGTCACTGCGCTTTGTAGTTCTGCAATTACCGACTGTAGTCCATCAGTTTCTGTACATACTTTGTTAGTACCCTTTACTCTGTTCTCTAATGGTTAGGATCCTCACAGCACTACCACAGATCAGGTACTTTTTGGGTGGTGGACCACTGTCCATTTTGTTAGAGACACCTTAATGCTCCATTTTTCAAATGTAAAGCCAGAGACAGCAGCTCATCTGTTGCTGCACAGTTTGGGTAAATCATCCTCTAATCCTTCATCAGTGCTCAAAGGACACTGCCTACAGATGTTGGTGACTGGTGGACCATTTTCAGTCCAGCAGTGACACTGAGGTAAACTCAAGCAGCCCTGTGGTATATGATCCAGTCCAACAGACCATTACAGAACAGAGTAAAGGGAACTAGCAAAGTATGTGGAGAAACAGATGGATTAATGTTGGTAATTGTAGAACTACAAATAGCAGTGACCACCTAAACTTAAATAAAGAATAAGCAGAATATAAACTGAAAAATATAAAATGCCTAAGACGTCTGCACAGTATTGTACTGACATTCAAATATGACATAATATTTAAAATGGCAGTCCATAATGGGACACATCAATGATAAATAATAAATTGCGAAAGTTGTACTTTTATCACTGGATGTCACCTAGTTTCATACAATCGGACTAACACACAGCCAACCACAGTCCATTGTTTTGGCATGGAAGTGTGGATAGCCAATGAGATCAGTCTTACTTTTCATATTTCTTCTTTAAGTGTACACTCAACAATAGACTCTACCCAACTTTCTTAATATGTTTAATTGATTTAAAATTGTAGATATATTGTTTTCTGGGTGTGCTAAGTTCTTTTCACTTTGAAAGAGAACAACAATGCATGTCATTAGTGCCCAAACAATTGCATATTGCAGTACAGTGTGCTTATACTTATAACAAACAGATTATAAGGCTCGATGCTTGGCTGGTAAAGTGGGAAAATTCCCTTGCCACCACCACGGTTACCCAAGTTCAGGGGATCATCGCTGACCTTGCAACAGTGACCTCTACCCAGACCTGCAATGGACCACACTGTGAATTCCAGGATATGCCCCAGACCCCCTGATACCCTGACAAAGTCACGCATGGGTTAAAATGTGAGGGGGAAAATTCTCAGGATTAGTTCTTTCTATCACATCGTACTAATCTCTTCCTTCATTTTTGTCTTTTACAGAACTCTTTCTCTGGTGTTTCTCCACTCTTCTTTGGCTAAATGTAAAACCAGATTTTATCCTTTCTGCCCTTATTTTGTCATCCATATACTGAAATTCCACACACCATTTAATTAATTTTACTCAAGGAATTATATTAGGAAATGTTTCTACAAAACCATGTGTGTCTTTATAACTGGCAGGCGGTGTGTTAGAACTTTCTTCATCAGAACCATGTGTTAAACTCTCCATGCTGTTCTTAAAGCCCATTACTCTTCATGTACTCCACCAAATAACTTTTTTTTTCCAACGCAGACTCCAATCTGTTTAAAAAGAGGCTGTTATGATGCATATCAACTTTACTGACATGTGTTACTAGACATAGTTTCTGCAGAGTTTGCCTGGACATATTTCAGCTGTGAACACATCAGATGTGATGTTGATGGTGTATGAGTAGCATTTTGGTGGTCAAACTGTGGTGTAAACCAATAGGTTATAAATTGAGCTACAATGTATGTGTAGACTCACCTCAATTCATAATGCAGCACACGGAATATAGACTCCTATTTTGTGTAAGAGGACCCTTTATAATACACCCATAAACAAGGGGTGGGAAACCTCATCAATATGACTGCTGGGTTTCATTCCAGCCAAGCAGGAGCTACACACAATTTATTAGAAGGCCAACTGATTAAACAGTGAAAATCGGTGTAGTTTTTGCTTGACTGAAAAGAAAACTTGCAGCAACACCAGCCATTTGTGGATGATGTTCATCACCCCTGGTTTGTATAGTTGTGTTATAATATTAATTATAGTCATGCAGCTTTTTTGTTATCAATAGCTTAATATTTCGGTCTAAAGGCCGACGATCCTCTCAACGCTCTTGCCAAAAGAAAAGTTAAGTGGTAGATAGTCATTCCTGTCAATAGAAAAGATTTAGAATAGAAACGTTTATTCTACTGTTTAATTTAACTGAGCAGTGAAAGATTAAGATCTTCCTCAATTTCCCAAAAGTGACAGTTCGAAGGGTGAAATTCAACGCATAACCTTCTGATGGGTAATTTAGAGACTTTAACTCCCTTAATACAAATCCTTAACTCTATTTATCCTCCCTTTACCTCCCTCACACAATCCTAAGACTCCATTTGGAAAACCAATTTGTTGGTCAGAGTTGGTTGAGAGCTTTAGTTTCTGGAACAATGAAATCTTATTCTTTGGGGTGATGTATCATGCTACTCCATCAAGGAGATGACTGTGCATTTGACTAACGCTCATCATCATCAACCTGCTTAGAATCAGAATATTCAAAAAACAGTTGATAATATGCATTCAAGCAGGTAGTGACAACCAAACCCTAGACAGACTGGAAAACACACTCATCTCTTCCTCAATCCTTATCACATTCTCTCCGTATGATACTGTCTGCATAAGAACTGATTCATGGAATGGAAATTATCTGTGTTGCATGCAGTAGGAACATAACATCTGCAGCTGCATTTTTTTTCTTTCTGTTTTTGGGCAGCTAAGAATATTATTCCAGTATACAGTATGTCCTGTTATGCATGCCTGAAACATACCATTATTGATGGTTACCTTGTGTTTTAAGGGAAACTTGTGCTAACACAGACTGCTGAATAGCTTGATAAATTACCTGCTGAGTTTGATCAGGTGTTACAGCTGGGTCCAAAAGTCTGGGGCTACTACTGTGAACTGTGTTTATTTCATCAATCATCAATTTTTATTAGTTTCATCTGCTGATAATGATGACTATTGACTAAAGTACTATTTAAAATGGAGACAAGTCAAACATTATCAATGTTCAAAATCCAATGGGCTGCATAATGGCATACAGTCTAAGTCTGAGACATAACTATATTTACTAATAATGGTGATTTTCAAATTTGATTTAGGAAACAGGCTCTGTCAGTGTGGATCTGCCATTTCCCAGTTTTAAACCTAATGTTAAATAACAATGGTACATAATACCCATTGAAATTGTCACTTTTTTGTCTTACAAAATCAGAATCACAAGGCATTAAAATGTTTTTTTTTGTTCAATTTCCAGCCCTGTTATTGTAGTATTTCATGTTTATTTTTACACAATTTGCCTTAAAACATTCAAGTAATGAGAGAAAAGTTTCTTAAAATAAATAAAACATGAAATAACTGTACTTTTGGAGGGTACAGTTTGGAATAACCAGTTTGGAGGGTACAGTTTTAAGGGTCCAGTATTATTTACTGGTGTAGCCATAGATTGTTCCCCTTCTCAGTAAGGCTCTGTACTGTACTCAGTGGGATAGCTAAAGTCTCTGAAATCAGTTGGTATTCTTCTCCTAACTCGTACCTTATCACCACTTCATCCACCTTTCCATAGTGAATTAGTAGTGGAAGTAGTGGTGGAACCTTGATTCTGAAAAAATTATTCAATAATAAATAATCCTTATTATGAAAAATCAAAACAACTACAAATGATGTCTGCTTGGTTGTATCTGGCCGTGTTTACACTGATTACTCTAAACTGGCTGATCACTTACCTGAAACAATTATTGTACTAATTACATTTTAAAATTGATCAGAATTTTTTCATTATTATTTCACTGTGACGTTGAAGGTTCTAGTGTGTAAATACAGCTGGACAAGTTAGATATTTAAATTTTCAGGACGTAATGTGACAAAAAGTAAGATTTTTGGATAAATAAGGAGCATTGTTTTATAGGTTCTGTACATTTAGTAATAGATGGCAATTTACATCTTGATTCAATTTGGATACTGCCATACAGTCAAACACAGTATATATATGGTTGCTCTTTAACCATCTGGACATGACCAAATTTAACACATTAATAGAAGGGACAACTGTACTGGGCTGTCTTTTGACAAACATTGTTTCAGTATATATTTGACTCAAATGGTTACACATGTACTCTTCTAACATAGCTTTTTTTGTGCAGTATCTTAACCCATAAAAAAGAGTGTACTGAGTAACAGGTGTTTTTCATTGCTACTGCTTTCATCCAGTAAGAGCACACTACTTTCCAAGTAAGTATAAAAATAATGATGTACTTGTTTTTAAGTGAAGGAACAAAAGTTTGGGGTACATTTCCACATGATCCATTATTGTTCAGTTTGCTCCCTGCAGAGAATGTTAATGTAATTTACCACGAGTATCAAACCTTTGGCATAAGACTGTGGAGGTGGCACAGTGGTCAGCCCAATCATTTCACAACTCCAAGATCCCCTGGTTTGATCCCTACCTCAGAACCTGCCTGTGTGGAGTTTGCATGTCCTCCTGGTGTCTACATAGGTTTACTGCAGGTGCTCCAGTCTTATGTTCCAAAGACATGCATTAGGTTAACTTGTCACTCGAAACTGGCCCATAACTAGTGTGTTGGTGTAACCAGGTGTCTGTCGTGAATATAGCCATTGATGCTGATGTGACTTTAAATAAAACTAATAAACAATAAGCATAAGATTGTGCATCTAATTTTTTTATTATTATTATTTTGAAGTAAACTGACACTGTATGATAAACTGTTACCTATAAGTATTTCTTTTAAGGCTCTTGCTTACAATTCTAAGGTTGTGAGTTCAAATTCCAGTTCTGTTAGGCCCTTGAGGAAAGTTTCCAACTGGCAGTTGCTCAGCTCAGGACTGAAATTGTTATGCATAAAAGTGCCTAATGACAACAGTATAGTAACCGCTGTATTAAGACTGTAATTAATTTCTTCCTGAACACAAAAGTGGATCAAACTTTGCACAAGCAGGAGGTGTTGATATTTTGGGTAAGCCAGTTGTGTATATATCATTTTTGGCTGAACTCTACCTTTAAATAAGAACAGTTCTTGGTAAAAGACTTTAAGACTTTACTGTGCAGTGTGTGGGGTCAACATAACTGGAATTAAGAAGCAAATCCTTCCTTTAAGGGTAAATAATTGTTAAAACCACATCTACAGGTCTGAATTGGTGCAATCTTGCAAGAAATGTGAAACCTTTTTTTGAGAGCAACCTGTCAGTCAGCGACCTGCACCCTGCTGGAACATGCTGAAAGGAGATGAAACAAAGAGCTGTGTCATTTCCAACTTCTCCCATGAAAGGACATGAAAGGAAAAAGCGATCCTGGCAGCAGCAACCAGTCCCTGATCTGTTTATATAACTGGATACATAAAATGTTTTGTCTTGCGGAGCAGGCAGATTTTCAGCGCAACCTTATACCAGCCACCCGCGGCCCCACATGTTTGGATAAGTTTTGCACCGTTTGTCTCTGGGGAACAGGAGAGACCTGGCTTCACCTCAAAAATTGCAATGATTGTCTGCTGCCTGGGCAGAATGCACTGAGAACACGGTGTTACTGAAAAGTGTATGTGTGGATGAATGTATTGATTTTTACAGTGCTTCTGTGGTACTACTGATCATGACACAGCCTGAAGCTATGAAAAAGAAACCAGGCTTGATTTATGAAATGTGCCGGTTTCTTCCTTCCAATGACTGTAACTCTTTTCAAACAGATCGAATTGTCACGACCTGATGATTTTCTTCCCGAGTCTGATTTCTGCCATTCCTCTTTCTAGACTCTCGAGGGTTTGGGCTCTTGCCCATAACTGTCAATGACTATCAAGGCAGACAATAAATCAGTACAGCTTTATTTCTCTTGGCATTTTGTGGACTCCCAAAACAAAGTTCCTCATGAATCATTGTCCATTCTTAAATATGCAAGGTCATTTGACCCACTCAATGTAAACCAAAGACTTAGGGAAATAATTCATAGTACTACAAGTCACTACATGTCTGTTGCAGGCCTGATCCAATAATCAATCAAATACTCCTTCTACCCTCCCATAATATTCATGTATATTGGCTCAAACTGTTATCATCAACACATCAGTACCACTCTTCTTAGGTAGATACCAGACTGTGCTGTGGTGGAGCAGTGCATAAGGTACTGAAATATTGACAAGATGGTTCATGATTAAAGTCCTGGCACTGCCAAGCCACTGTTGGGCCCTTGAGCAAGGTCCTTAATGCACAGTTACTTGGATTCCACCTAGTTCAATTGTAACAGCTGTAAGTCGCTCTAGACTAGTGCATCTTCTAAATTCTGTAAATGTCCATGTAAATAACATTTTACCAGTATCTGAACACTCCTGAAAAATCTGTATCACATTGATGTTCTACAATGGTCCCTCCAAATTCCCTATCAGAAGAGAAAAGACACCCTCAGTGAGAAAATACTTTTCATGGCATTTTATAGTAAAATTTTATAATAAAACAAACAGATGTACAGTACTGTGCAAAAGTTTTAGGTCACCATTAGATTTGTTGTTTTAGCAATGGTATAATGACTATATAAAATATATTGTTGATGATTGGACCCCACAACCTTCAAACTTGGATTTGTGACTCCAAAGTATGCATTTCCACGAATCTTCATTCCAATCTTTAGTGTATGTTAGCTCCATGATTCCAAACCTGCTGTCCACACATTACAGGGGGTGTGCAAAGCTTTGTCTGCTCTGTGGTGCTCTGAGTTTGTCAAAATGCAATTTGCACATGTTAAATAAAATTAAAATAACACACTCACTGGAAACAAAATCTATATACACAATTACTTAAAAATGAACCAAAATGAAAAAGAGAGAGAGAAAAACAACTAGAAAAAAAAAAAAAAAAAGCTATAATTTATGTTAGTTTTTGCAAGGAAGCACTTTATTATTTTGGTCTGCGTATGTGCAGGCTGAGGGGTGGGGTGCACCAAGGAAAGAAGGATGGGAACCACTATGCCTTTCACCCTGTTCCCCTTCTAAAAAAAAGGTGGTTTCTTGCCTGCTATCCTTCCAAAAAGACCATTCTTGATCAAGCTTCTTTCAACTGTAAAAGGGTCAACCTGGCATCCCGAAGAAGCTGTCAGATGCTGCTATTGATCAAGTGTAAGGGGACTTCACAATAAAATATGTCCCACCATAGCCTATAGAAGATTTTTTTTAAACAGATTTTTTTTGTTTGTTTTTTAATACTGCATAAAAATTTCCTCCATTATATGGTTGTATTCTAATAAAGATCCTGGTAAATAATAATATATGGTATTTATATTGTTGTTAAATTAACAGCATATATAATCTAATGGTGGCCTTAGACTTTTGCACAATACTGTATGCCAATATTATGTACTTTGAAATTCAGTCATTGAATGATATTGATAGCATACAAATTATACATCAGCAACACTGTGTTTATATCATAATAATTCTTTTTTGTATAATTGTGGTGTAACTGTGATGTAACAGCATTTGTAGTTTTAGTCTGGTGTTTGCAAGATATCATCACTATCTCTATTTTTAATTCAGGACAAGTCTGCATAGGTAGAGACTGTTTTTGGGTCATGTTTCCTGAACAGGCCGGCTTTGAAAGATGAATCATTCCCACACAGATGGGATTTGCTCTCCATTCTGAAATGTGTAGCAAACATTCAGTATGGCTCCCCTGATATTTAAGGGTCAGTATAAAATGTTGGCCTTTGAAGTGGTGAAATTCTTAGAACATGCATTTTGCACATCCCTATTTGGGAAAGGAAGAACACCTGCAGCCAGTAAAGACAGTTTTATTGTAGGTTATTGTGACCTGAAATATTTTTGTGTCTCTAGTAGGCAAGTACTGCTGGATACACAGTATACCATGGTATTGTTAACGCTGACAGTTCAAATATTGGCAAAGATAATACAACCCCAAATCAAAAAAATGTTGAGATAGTGTGGAAAATGCAAATAGAAAAGTGTTTTTTACGTTTATTTTGACTTTTATTCCATTGCAGACAGTATGAACTTATATTTCATCTTTTTTTTTCTTTTTAACAAATAATAGCAGTCAAAATTATTAAAGAAAGAGTCTTTGAGGAGAAAACAATGTTCAGAAGACCTCCAGTTTGTCTACAAATACATGAGAAAGTATTGAATTGTTTGAAAATAATACTCCTCAAGGATTTACATATGTCTTCCTCTACAGTGTATAATATAGTTAAAAGATTCAAGGAACCTGAATGTCAGTGTGTAAAGGGCAAGGGTGAGTTGTAAATATATTTTCTTTCACATTTTAACCTCATTTTTTATAGGAAGAGTCATGAGGGGTTCCGGAGAACACAGGGTGCAGGCATACAGTGGTGCTTGAAAGTTTGTGAACCCTTTCGAATTTTCTAGATTTTTGCATAGATATGACATAAAACATCAAGTCCTAAAAGTAGATAAAGAGAACCCAGTTAAACAAATGAGACAAAATATTATACTTGGTCATTTATTTATTAAATAAAATGGTCCAATATTACATATTAGTGAGTGGCAAAAGTGTGTGAACCTTTGCTTTCAGTATCTAGTGTGACCTGTGCAGCAATAACTGTGACTAAACATTTCCTGTAACTGTTGATCAGTCCTGCACACCAGCATGGTGGAATTTTAGCCCATTCCTCTGTACAGAACAGCTTCATCTCTGGGATGTTGGTGGGTTTCCTCACATTAACTGCTCGCTTCAGGTCATTCCACAACATTATTATTGGATTAAGGTCAGGACTTTGACTTGGCCATTCCAAAACATTAACTTTATTCTTCTTTAACCATTCTTTGGTAGAACGACTAGTGTGCTTAGGGTCATTGCCTTGCTGCATGATCCACCTTCTCTTGAGATTCAGTTCATGGACAGATGTCCTGACATTTTATTTTAGAATTCTCTGATATAATTCAGAATTCATTGTTCCATCAATGATGGCAAGCCATCCTGGCCCAGATGCAGCAAAACAGGCCCAAACCATGATACTACCACCATATAATATTTTTTGTCTCATTTGTTTAACTGGGTTCTCTTTATCTACTTTTAGGACTTGTGTGAAAATCTGATGATGTTTTATGTCATGTTTATGCTTGAATGGGTTGCCAGTCCATCACAGGACTGGCAAGGGTAGCTGTTCCAGCACTTTGAGATGAACCCCCAAATACTTTAACAACTTCTGCCTCTCAATAATGGTCAATAGTGCATGTATGTAGTGGTGGGCTAGTGAATTGACACTGTGACACCCATCTGCCAAGACAATTAATGTGGTATAAAAGTTTACTATGAATATTCTGCAACCATCAGTATTTTTTAATGAGGGCAGTAGCTGTCAATAGATCAGAGTACCTGGTGCCAATGTGGGTGTTTGGGGTTACCACAGCTTTTAATAGAGCTGTGTGTGTGTGTGTGTGTGTGTGTGTGTGTGTTAGAAAGGTGAAGCAAAATCTATTCCCTGGGAGTGCTCTGGGTGTGGGAAGTGTGTTAAAATCCTTTCAGCACTGTAGATTTCCAACAGCTGTCTGTTTCCATCACACACTTCCTTCACAACATCACATGCTTTCTCCACAGACACTCTCAGTACAGTCTGGAACCGTTCTGCTTAATTCATTAGAAGCTTTTACATCAACCCTGTCTATTTGTGTGAGTTATTTCTCCCATATCCCAATACTGTCTGAGGAGTTGGCTGCACTGTATGGTGAATTATGTACTAATTATTATCTGATTTTCTGAAATCAGAAGCTTGAAGCAGCACATTATGCACGTGCAGATTTTCCTGCTTATGTGGTGTGCACATTAATCATTTGTTCTAGGGAGCGAACCTGTCAGTTATCAAATAGAGACAGAGAAACAGTGTGCAATGTCTCAGGATCAAGGTCAGAGCTTGGCATAGAGATTGAAATGACACTCAACGCAACTATTCTTTTCAGTTAGGGACATTCATGTCAAATTCATATTGGGTTTAAAATAAAAAAAAATGTTTGAGGTTCTCACAGCCCAGTTAGCCAGACATCACACCCACCATTACTTTAGTTTTTCCCATGGTTCAGTTTTCCCCCTACTTTAATTACTGCACATTTCTTCCATTCTGGCATCTAGAACTGTTCACGGCTGGCACCATGGATGTGAACGATACTGTTTTGTCCTTTTTTTTTTTACCCAATTTTCTTCCAATTCAGTCATAACCTCTTTCCACCAGCCAGCTGGGTCTCCCAGCTCAGCTGCCAAGCTGGCAGACTGAGGGCTAACCCTGAATTTACTGTAGTGGGAGATAACTCGGTGAATTCACTCAACTTCACTAAATCGTAGTGGCCAAAATATTCAGAACCTGCTGTATAATTATTACATATCATTGTGTCCACATACTCCAAGACTTTAGGAAACAATATAAGACAGCAGTTGTGAGTTTTGTTTTCACTCAATAACACTGCCGAAGAAGCTGAAGTTGTGAGGGATCATGTTGGAATCTACAGGAGCCAATTGATTCGTTTCTTTGCATGTCATACTAATGTGCATACAATGGAGAAAGTATCAGTTTAAACATGATTCCATTATTTGTCTTTCATACTATATGCTGTTTTGCTTGCCATGTTGTGACTCTATGCCATGCTACTTCATAAGAGATGACTGGAAACCTGCCACATTGTGATCACAGGTGCCTTTTAGAGAAGTAAACTGATATTTATGCAACCTTAATAGTTAGCATTTAGAGGGGAGAATTAGCTGTATACAGGTATGCATCATTTAATGTCCATCCAATTAACCAAAGTCTTCAAAATAGGAAATAAAAATATCTCTTTTAACTCTAGATGTTGTGGATTTAAACAGTTGGTCACCTCAAGAGCCAATCAACACTACAGATTCATGAGCAGAGGCAGGAGTTAGGATTTAAGAGCTGATGTGCATTGTTCACTTGAACACTAACTTCCTTAACAGTCATGTGTTCGCTTGTTTATGAGCTCACGTTTGGTCTAGAAACTGAGATTTTTTGTGCATGTTACTTGTGTTTGTGTGTATGACTTTCCGAGCTGTAAATGGCATTTGCTAGTGTATGTGTCTGTTCCATTGTAAATAGTACGTCTTTGTTTGCCCCCCACCTGTATATTCTCCCCAACCCATAAATACTGACTGACTACATTTATTGTTGACTCTGTTTCATCTGGCTGATCTTCTGTGTTGTTTATAGTACTGTCTATAAATGCATATTTGGTTCCCATCAAACAAAAGTGTCCATCATACCATCCTCTTAAGTGTTACGTACGGCTTTCCCCTAGACAAGGTCATAACAGTATGTAACTGTATTTTATATAATTATTGTTAATTTCCATGAATTAAAAAAGCCGTAGCATTAGGGATGCTGGGAAGATGGTAGCGTTCTCGTATTTCCGGCATTATCTCTGATTCATTTACGTATACTTTGTGAAAATGTCCTTTATATTTACCGTACATCAGACATCAGCATAAAAAGTCTATGTAACTATACTGATGTCTGGTAAACATCCATTTCGGTCAGTATCCAGTTTCCCAGAATGTAATGTGGTCATTAAATGGCACATGCCTGTATATAATGGCATATATGAGCCAGCAGGCACCAAAGGAAAGCCATGCATCCCATCCAGAAAGCATCCAATAATATTTTTTTTGGACTCCTGCCTATGAATGTTGACTCTACTATATCATATTGATTCTCTTAAAACATGATCTGGTCATTCTCTTAGCTACAGTGTAAACTAAGCTGCACTGTTATGTGGAATCAAGTCTTATTCAATCTCTAGTTGGCAATGCTTGGCTGGACAGAATCCAGGTTTATATTTAAAACTCTGTTGCTCGTCTGGATGTTCTGAGTTCGGCTTGGGTTGCATTCCAAATATCAAGCATGATTAAAGCTACCCTAGCATCAACTATCTCTGTTCTTAACAACTTAATCATGGCATAGTGCTAAGTATCATTTGATTACCGACTTTCCTTGGTGCAGGGATCGTTACTTATTGCTCTTCAGCAATTTTGCTGCAGAGCAATACCGTCTGTTGTAAATGTTTTATGGCTGATTTGATACTAATTGTTAATTAAAAAGCCATTAAGCCTGATTAACATCAATAAGGTGTATTACTTAGATAGAAACTACCTAAGGATGCTGCGTAAGCAGGCCACGGAGCTAATTCAAAGAGATTGATTTGAAAATTGTTTTCATATATCTTGTTTTATGACTGTCAGGATTTCAGTTGATCAATACTTAATAAAACTCTTGTTCAGTCTGGTTGTTGATTATCTGAATAATTATTTATTGATTTGTATACAGTCTCTATTTAATTTGACACATGGTCAGCAGAATTTCATATGATTTCAATTAGTGGCCTAGTACTAAAGATACTAGACTGTAGACAAGAAGGTCCAGGGTTCAAATCCAACCTCCGCTCTGAATAAGGGTGTCTGCTAAAATGTACATGCAAAATGTAATACGATATTGATGAAGTAACAAGAGAAATGTAGTAGTTCAGACTAACACTTCATTGTGATCTTTCCTCTGTATTTGTGTAGGAGTTCAAGAGTCTCAGCATGAGAAGGTAGTCATGGTAAGTGGGGAAGGGATGATCCATAGTCCTGGATTCCCAAACACTTACCCACGCAGTACTGAGATCGTGTGGCGACTTGTGGCGGCCAGTGACAACTCCAGGATCCAGCTTACCTTTGACCCACGCTTCGGCCTAGAAGATCCAGAGGACGGCGCCTGCAAGTAAGAAAGCACTCGAGTCGTACAGTGTTATTGTATCTGCCAAATCAAGCAAACATTTGGTGCACGTGAGAGAATGATTTATTCAGTTCTCACACACTGTGGTTTGGAAAACTACATGACAAGTCTGAAATTTATGTTGCTCTCACACAAACTCTTAGAAATGTGTATAGCTTTCGTGACTCAGAAATCCCTAGTTTTTTTTTTGTTTTGTTTAGTTTTTTTTAACTGAAGTTCACTAAAAATGATTGAGCAGCATACTTTAGTGTACTTGCAGCTACACTGATGATTAACACACTTGAAGTGTACTAAACTGGAACTGCTTTGAGTGTACATAGCTATGCCTTAAAAATACTACTAAATAAAGTATTTTATTAGTAGCATTATGATATTAAATTGCACTTTAAGCACCATAGAAATGTAACACAAATAGAAATATATTGATATTAAAGTACTACTACACACAGTCACATAATTCATTTATATTATTAAATAATACAAAACACAAGATGACATATAATTGACTATTCTCCAATATACATTCATAATGTAAAATATACTTTAAGTACAAACATAAATGCTAAATCTTCTAAAATTAAATCACATAATGTGATAGATTTCTAAATAATAGTTGTATTATTTTTACAGGTGGCCTCAGTGACTCTCTGGGTAGGCCAGTGTCAGAGTACTGTTGTAGTCATATCGCTAGAGCAGAGTCTAATTCAAGACCAAGGCCGGGACACATTGAGTCCGAGTCGAGATCAAGACTTTTAGTAGTTGAGTCTGAGTTAAAACTGAGACCGGGAGTGGCCGAGACCAAGCCCAGATGAAAATTTATTTCATCATACAAGAAAGAAAATAAGAAAATGGAAAAAATGTGTTAATTCAATGCACTGTATATCATTGCAAAACAGCCACAGATGGGAACTTGTGTTTTGGACTAGCAACTCAATGCTTCTCATGCTACAGACAATCTGACATGAAGTGAAAAATGAATATCTGATCAACAGTCTACATAACATTAATGTAATTAAAAGCTGCTTGCCCAACATCAAGTAATTTATCTTTTTAAATTGATCCGAGTACTAACAACAGTTTGCTAATTCCATTGTACTGACCAGTGCTGGGGGTAACACAGTACAAAGTAATGCATTAATCTAATTTATGTTTCCTGTAACAGAGTAATGTAATGCATTGCAGTTTAATCACATTCCAGTTACTACTGAATAAAAACATTGCTAGTTGTTTCTACTACATGTTTCAAAATTATAAATAACTCCCAAATACTTTACAAGTGAAATGTCAGCTGGATTATGATAGCTAGCTAGTATACAGTGGTGCTTGAAAGTTTGTGACCCA
This sequence comes from Ancistrus triradiatus, assembly GCA_025084515.1. Taxonomy (NCBI): domain Eukaryota; kingdom Metazoa; phylum Chordata; class Actinopteri; order Siluriformes; family Loricariidae; genus Ancistrus; species Ancistrus triradiatus. The sequence continues at coordinate 65,935 of JAJAGP010002037.1, forward strand.
TTCAGAATTTTCTATATTTCTGCATAACTATGACCTAAAACATACTTGGTCATTTATTTATTGAGGAAAATGATCCAATATTACATATTAGTGACTGGCAAAAGTATGTGAACCTTTGCTTTCAGTATCTGGTGTGGTCAGAACTTTGACTTGGCCATTAGAAAAAAAAAATTACAGATGTCCTGGCATTTTCCTTTAGAATTCTCTGATATAACTGAGAATTCATTGTTCCTTCAATGATGGCAACCCGTCCTGGCCCAGATGCAGCAAAACAGGCCCACACTATGATACTAAGGCCACCATCTTTCACAGATAGTATAAGGTTCTTATGCTGGAATGCAGTGTTTTATTTCTCCAAACATAACACTAAGTCCTATTTTGGTCTCATCCATCCACAATCCTGGGGAGGGTAACAATGGTCTTGAATTTCCTCCATTTGTACACAATCTGTCTGACTGTGGAATTGTGGAGTCCAAACTCTTTAGAGATGGTTTTGTAACCTTTTCCAGTCTGATGAGCATCAACAACATCTTTCTGAGATCTTCAGAAATCTCCTTTTCTCGTACCATGATACACTTTCACAAACATGTGAATAAAATAAAATCTTTACATAAAACAGGGTGTCCACTCTCACCTGATTGTCATCCCATTGATTGAAAACACCTGACTCTAATTTCACCTTCAAATTCACTGCTAATCCTAGAGGTTTTGCCAGTCACGTTTATGTAATATTGGATCGTTTTCCTCAATAAATAAATATATAAGTACCAAGACCAAGTATAATATTTTTGTCTCATTTGTTTAACTGGGTTCTCTGTATCCAATTTTAAGACTTATGTGAAAATCTGATGGTTTTAGGTCACATTTATGCAGAAATATAGAACATTTTAAAGGGTTCACTAACTTTCAAGCACCACTGTACTTGTTATACGCACTACCCCTAACACTCATGGCCTTTTCACACCGAGTCTGTTTTTTACATACATATATTGCGCACGTCAAGTTTTGAAAAAGAGCACACGTATATAAATGGTGTCCTTCACACTGAGTCCAAAACTGACGGATTGCAACTGTACAATTTTTAATCGTAACCTGTTTTAGTTTCTGCGTTGGTCAGCTGCATTAAAATCAACCTGACCAATCAGAGCACAAGAGCTTATAGGACAAGCAACATGCTGACTATAAAAACAAGGATATTAAAGAAAATATCTGGCAGAATAAAGCTGAAAGGCTCAGGAATGATGGTAATAACCCTCACATTGACAGTATGGAACTGTTTTCTTATTTATTTAAGTTTATTCTAATCTGTTCATGCCTGTTCATCTGTTCAAGCTTCCTGCACTAATCTTCGCTTGTGTCTTTGTTTTTTTTTGTTTTTGTTTTGTTTTAAATTGGCAATGTGGAAAAGACATGGCAAGACACATTAAGAGAAGGGAAATTAAAGAAAGCAAAAGTGGACAGAGGTTTTTCGGCGTGTTTAGACAAAAAATGCGTCGGATTTGGTGTGAAGGTCCCACTACGTTAAAAATCACTTTCACTCGGTGTGAAAAGACCTTAATTCACGCCATTTAAAACTGTTTTGTTCCTTCTTTTAACATCACATTTCCTGAATGTAGTGCTTGTGTTCTGTTCTCTTCCAAGTCTTTGTTTTGAACATGTTTTAATTGATGCATGTTCAATACATAAATCCCATAAAGCTTAATCAGTTTGTCTGGACACAAGGTATTCAGGTTTCAAGTTTTCACAACAGCTTTAGTCAGAGGAATCTTTTGTACAAAGCAATATCTGGTAACTAATAACAAGACTAATCTAAAATTACCTGCGGAAGAATCGAGATTGCCAGACCCTAGTCTTGAATTGGACTTACATGTTAGAGACTCATGTACATCCTTAGAAACAGAAAATAAAATAAAATAAATTGGACCTTTCAAATTTATGGACACATCACCATGAAACAATAATTGAGAAATAGATCTCGATGTTATCTTCAGTCTGGCAGGACACTACACGTGCATGATTGGACATTTCTACCACCTGCATGTGAAATGTTTGCTCCTGTTTTGGTGGTGGGTCGTACATAAGCTGGGAGTTGTAACTGATAACTGAGGAATTGGACATGCCAAATTAAAATGGGGGGAAACATAACCTGTATATCTGAAGGGAGTGACCCAGTGATTAGTGGTTAGCTCCACAGCTACAGTTAGCTGGGTACCAGTTCCAGCCTGGTGCTGTTTAAAAGTTGTCCCAGTGTCAGTGTGTATGTGTGTGTTTTTGTGTGAATGTGCCCTGAAATGGACTAGTGACCCATATTAAGTGGGTATGGTAAGTGAGTGAGTGTAAATTTGTTATAGACTAATCAAATCCAAACAAATTGCATTCATTATTTCATCAATGAGGCATTATTAAATACTTCTCATGGTGAAGAAGTTGCTGTTTCCAAGAACAGATTGCTGATGAATATGAGCAAGTGCACCTGTGAAACCATTATATTAGTCCATTTATGCACCTATTTTTTTTCCACTAATGGCTGCTATCGTGATCTGGTTGAAAGCATTTGGCGTTCTGGACATAATGAGCTGAGTCAGCCATGTCACTGGTGGGCATCTGTTTAAAATTCAGTTGAGATCTATTCTAACACATGTGCAAACTCTCTCTCTCTCTCTCTCTCTCTCACACACACACACACACACACACACACACACAAAAGCATGTCCACATGGAAGATAATTTTAATTACAGGCTAGCTGACTCTGATCCTCTGATGCCATTCATTTGGACTGGGTCTACTTTTCTGGAGCAGTCAATGCTATTTGCGCATTATATTGCATCTGCCCTGCCAAAGAAAGGAAAACCGTCTGCTCACAGTATTTAAAGTCATACAAGCTCCTTCTGTCATGGACCCCTGGGGCCCATGGATCTATGGCTGCTTATTGATTTGTTAGCGTGGAGACTTTCCAGACAACCATACTCCAAAAGCTTAGGTCTGTCACTAAACATATTTATTTAAACCAGTTACCATATTGTACATTTTCTTTTTAAAGAAGACTCCATGATAATTCTGCAACAGGGGTCATACATCGAGTCACACACTAATTTGAAAGAATAATGCAAATCGTGTGTGAACAGGATTTTCAAATTGTTTCACAAAACAAGAAGCCCTGGGTGTTTTTAGGAGCAGCAGAGAAATTCCTTTGTTACGTTTTTTTTTTATTTACAAATCTTTGTAGTAGTTCCAGAAATATGGACACATATCCTGGTGGGAAACTTTAATCATTCCGTTCTTTTTGATACACCCATCAATTGGTGTGACATGTTTTAGTGAAAACTGCAGGCTGAAGATTTTTCTCTACACTCAGCTTCTCTAAAGTGGCAATAAAGATCAGATGATTCATAAATCTCTCAGGGCTGGAGCCAGGCCAGCTGGATCCACAGCGCCTCATTCTGGTTCCACATGAAAAAAAAAACAAAAAACACAGCCTAGTGTTCATTAGATAATCTATATTGTAGCTACCAAGTACAGTAAGTAGGTGCACATATATGTATGCAGTGGCTGCATGACTGGGGTTTAAATTTCTCTGGTTACTTCATCACTTTACAAAAGTGGTGTGTGGTGGTCTGACTGAACAACAACAACAACAACACTGACAGGAAGCATTGGTGCTGATAATAGTAGTGGTTTGGACACAGTTGCATTACTATGCTCTGGGGTTCTTAAATACCTCAATGTCACTATTGAATGGATGGACTAGAAACTGATCACTGACAACCATATCACTCCTTGAGAGGGAGCTTAGAGTTTCAACAGTGAGTCTCTGGCATCTCTGGGATTTGAACCATTTATTAATAACACAGTGTAGGGAGCTATTAAAGTGATCACTGATGAGTCATTTTTATTTGAGAGGAACAATTTTGAGCAGTGGTCATCAAGTATTTAAACAAATCCTGACTTTATAAAACTTCATTCATTTAATTCAATTATTATTATTTATTTATTTCCATACTGGAAACAATGAAAAGAAAGATAAATAAATAAAAAATATCCAAGCAATTTTGGGTTAAATGCCTTGCTCAAAGACCTAACAGGGGCAGCTTGTCAGATGTGGGAGTTGAACACTGGACCTTCAGGTACATAAGACTTTACATTTACCACAGTCCTGCTAGACCACACAGTTGTCCACAGTCTATTAGCTGATACTACTAACATCACTGAATCCTGAACCCATCAGGCTGATGCTACCTACCTATCTGTATCTATGAGGTTCCTAATGGAGCGTGAGAAAGTATCTTGCATGTGCTCATGTGCTGAATGCCAGCCTTGTGAGATCACTGCATGATCTTGTTATGCTTTAGCCAAGAGTTGTCTTGATGTCTGTCTGTAAAATGTGATCATTACTGTTATCGGTTCATACAAGTGTTATCTATCACACACTTCACATGTACATGCAAGCTCGACTCTCTCCCTTCATGTGTTTTTACTTCATCATCACTGTGTTGAAATATTTATGGCAGACTCATTGGGAGGAACAGAGAAATGAACGGTACAGATGCTCAAACTTGTTTTTTTGTTCATCTGCCCTGCAAATGAGACCAGCCTGTTTCCTGCTCAATAAACACTATGGAATATGAATGAAGAATGGCATACACAGACACACCCACACTCCTTCCATCGATCATAAACTCTACATCTGTATCTGACAACTGGTTCCAATCAAAGGCGTGGTGTTGATGAAAGTTAAAGATAACATTATTGGCTATTGTGCCTCTTTTTCAAATGCCAGAAGTCACATCTATGTTCATACTAAACTGCTTTTAAGAAATGTCTAACATGTTACAGCTGATAGAAGCAAATCTAACAACTCTTGATAATCTGTATTTTAACATGGTCATGCAGTTTTATCAGAAACAACATAGTAGGGAGAAATAATGTATTGTTAAATAGCATACACTTCAATAATTAAATTTTTGAATCATCAAACATTTAAATGGTTATGTCTGTTTTCCTATGTATTTCAAAGAACATTCATCCAACACTTTATTAGCAACACTACTCCAATACTGGACAGAGGGTCCATATGCTCTCAAGATTGGCTTTGAATCTCAGAATATACCACAAAGGTGTTCTATTAAATTTAGATCCAGTAACTGAGTTATTGAACCAAACATTGAAGCAGTTCAGGGACAACTTTTGTCAAGAAAACATTCCCCACACCATTACATCACTTTTATCAGCCTGGATAGTTGACTCAGTGCTGGTTGGGTCTATGGATTCATGCTGTTGGAATCAAATTCTGACCAGAAATCGAGATTCATCAGAACACACTACATTTTTCCAGTCTTCAGCTGTCCAGTTTTGGTGAGCTTCTGCCCACTGCAGCCACAACGTTTTTGGCTGATAGAAGTGAAACCTAACATGGTCATCTTTCTTAAGGTTCAACTAGTTGTGCATTCTGAGATGATTTTCTCCTCACCACAATTGCACAAAGTGGTTATCTGAGTTACCATAGCCTTTCTGTCAACTCAACCAGTCTGGCCATTATTGTCTCATCAACAAGGCATGTCTGTACACAGAATGTACTTCTTTTTATTGCACCGTTTGGGTTAAGCTCTAGAGGCTGCTGTGTTTGAAATTCCCAGGATTTCATGAAAGGGTAGGTGTACAGATGTTCCTAATAAAATGCTCAGTGAAAGTATAAACCAATCAGCCATAACATTCACAAAATTTTAATATAACAAAACCACTCAGCTGAAGTGAAAAACATTGTCAGTGTGATGCTATGGGCAATGCTGTCCTGTGAAACCTTGGGTCTAGGCAATTATGTGGATGTTACTTTGACGCATACCACCTACCTAAACATTGCTGGACACCAAGTACACAATATTATGAAACAAGAAATAACAGAACGTTGGACATAATGTTGGCGGTTGTGGAATTCCCAACCACTGACTGGCAACCATTCACTGGCAAGTAGCTGTGAATAGCAAACTGTTTTGCAGATTAAACAGAAAAATCTGTTGTGAGAGGGAAAGTGTTTGGTACTGCTGTTTTACAAAATTAGTTTCTTGAGATTTTGGGAGTGAGAGCAGACATTTAAGCCAGGTAGAAATTAAATGCACTTTGCATTATTAAGCTCCGAGATACCGGCTCAATCTCAACCCAAAACTCTTCCTGTGTGGAGTTTTCATGCCATTACCACATCCATGTGGGTTTACTCCGTGTACTCCGGTTTCATCCCACAATCTAAAGACGTGTTTTGTTGAGTGGTTATTCTAAATTGGCCTGGGACTTCTGTGTTGATGTAACCTTGTGTCTATTCTGAATATAGCCATTGATGCTGATGTGATGCTGCATAAATCTAATAAACAAACAAACAAACACTATTAATAATCCAACTACCCATTGTATTGTTTGCCTTGAAACACATCGTTTAGAGCAGAGTGTGACCGGAAAATATTTCCCCCATGCGCAGGCTGTTAATAACACAGCATGCGAGGAAGAGTCAAGTAAGCAAGAATCCAAAGCAATGCAGATCTGAGCATAAAAAATAGCCTGTGAGCTATGTGAATGCCAATCTAAGTCTCTTCTGCTGAACTAAAACAAAGCGACATTAAAGTCAGAATGCTGAATGAATCAGAGCTCTCTGACTGAAGCTGATTTCATGCATAGCATCATTTAAGTTATGCTATCTGTTAACAAAGTGTAAGTCAAACCTAAGCAAAGCAGGAAATTAGCCATCTGGTGTGTCTGTGCTGAATGTCACCACAAAATGTCTGGTTTTCAGTGTGATGATGCATGTTGGCTTCACTAAACGTGGTTTGTACTGCTAGCGTCAGGCTGGACCAAGAGTAAACAATCTCTTTAGAAAGCCAAACATGTGCTCTTACAAACATACAAACACACACACACACACACACACACACACACACGCATGCTCACGTGGGAGGCTTAGCATGTCTGCCTCATTCACTCAAATGATTAGTAGCAGGCCTTGGCACTGGCCACTGAAACCAAGCTTTACTGAGTGCTGTAGAAATACTGGAGGCAGAAATAACATCAGCTTAGTGAGTGTGTGTTTTCTTCCCCTTTTGAAATGGTTTGGCTGACCTTTGTAGTGCCAAGCTACATCAAAATACTGTGCCATGAAACTCCAAACGAATGATATTAAAAGTTAGTGAGCATCTATGTTATGAATAGTTCTTTCACTGCTCCAGTTATGTATATTAAATGTATATTACAGTGGTGTTTGAAAGTTTGTGAACCCTTTAGAATTTTCAATATTTCTAAATTACTATGACCTGGTGGGTTTCCTCACATTACCTACTCGCATAAGGTCCTTCCACAACATTTTGATTGGATTAAGGTCAGGACTTTGACTTGGCCATTCCAAAACATTGACATTATTCTTCTTTAACCATTATTTGGTAGAACGACTTGTGTGCTTAGGGTCGTTGTCTTTTGCATGACCCACCTTCTCTTGAGATTCAGTTCAGGACAGATGTCCTGACATTTTCCTTTAGAATTCTCTGATATAATTCAGAATTCATTGTTCCATCAATGATGGCAAACCATCCTGATCCAGATGCAGCAAAACAGGTCCAAACCATGATACTACCACCACCATGTTTCACAGATGGGATAAGGTTCTTAGGCTGGAATGCAGTGTTTTCCTTTTTCCAAACATAACGCTTTTCTTTTTAAACAAAAAGTTCTATTTTGGTCTCATTCGTCCACAAAACATTCTTCCATTAACCTTCTGGCTTGTCCACTTGATCTTTAGCAAATTGCAGATGAGCAGCTATGTTCTTTTTGGAGAGCAGTGGCTTTCTCCTTGCAACACTGCCAATCACACCATTGTTGTTCAGTGTTCTTCTGATAGTGGACTCATGAACATTAACATTAGCCAATGTGAGAGAGGCCTTCAGTTGCTTAGAAGTTACCCTGGGGTCCTTTGTGACCTCACCAACTATTACACTCCTTGCTCTTGGAGTGATCTTTGCTGGTCGACCACTCGTCTTGAATTTGCTGGTAAAATAGTGGTCTTGAATTTGCTCCATTTGTATACAATCTGTCTAATTGTGGATTGGTGGAGTCCAACCTCTTTAAAGATGGTTTTGTAACCTTTTCCAGCCCCATGAGCATCAACAACTCATTTTCCTCAATAAATAAATGATAAAGTAGATTTTTTTGTCTCATTTGTTTAACTGGGTTCTCTTTATCTACTTTTAGGGCTTGTGTGAAAATCTGATGATATTTTAGGTCATATTTATGCAGAAATGTATACAATTCTAAAGGGTTCACTAACTTTCACACATCACTGTATGTATATATTTTTACTGTATATGTTAAACGATTGGTGGGGGGTAAGTTTTACACTTCGAAACGAACAGGCACAGACATGCAAACAGATACTGACCGAGAAGGTACCCAACCCATGTGTGAGAAAAAGTACTGGCACCCCAAACCACTCATAGAAAAAAATATCTTTGGGAAATTCACTTTCTAGTTAAGATCCTGTTCTATTATTTGTAAGCCAATGAAATTCATTTGAAAATAATTCAGTTAGTCTTAAGTCTTTCAAGAAAAAAAATGCAGGGCAACATTCCTTACTGCAATTTGATTTGCATCTGAGAGTGCTGATGTGCAGAAATGAACTTCATTATGTCTGTAAACATTTGTCTCCCCACTGACCTGTGAACATGCTGATGCGATACAGCACGTACCCACTGAGACTGGATTTCTAGGTCACTGTTATTGGATCTCTCTTATATTAAGTTTCAACTGGAGGTCGATTATGAAGCAAAAGCTAATAAGAGAAGCACAAGTCATCCTACCTTGAGAAGCGAGTCAACCTTGTTTGGCTTTATTGTAGAAGAATCCATCAGAGAAATTAGATTGAAATTGAAATGATGAGGCATAATTTCAATTGTGTTAACTACAATCTCTCGTCTGTTATTTCTTCTTCTCTATAGAATTCCTCAATAATAATTTATCTGTGTGTGCAGTGGTGTCTTATTTAAAGACAGCAGACTGTGTGCATGTTTATAGGGCACACATACAACCCACACCCTCAGTCTAATCTAATCAATTTGAACACTTGACATTTGGAAGCAATGTTACCCCAAAGGCACTTCATGTTCAGTGAAGGTACAAAAAGTGGAATTGTGTGTTATTAGTTGAGGACAGGGTGACATTACATAATTAATAATGCAGAGATACAGTTAATTCAAAGGTTTCATAGATTTTTTTTCTGTCCTGAATCTTTTCATACCTACTATACTATTGTATGGAACTATTTCTATCAAATTTTGAAACCATCTATGCTAACAAGTTCCTTCCGTGTGAGTTTGTGATGATGTAGGCATGGAGCATGCATTATACTAAACTTACTTGTCAGGTACATAAATTTTGTAGTTCTAGGCCAAAGCTGTAGGCAGACTTCAGACATGAAACATGCCTTGGCTGACAGACTACACTTCATCTAAGGGGAATAATGTGTACGTTTGATTTTCGACAGAGCTCTTCCTTTGATGACCTCGGTGGAGATGCTCTGAGCATTAGCCCTGCACTTAGATCCTATTTAGCTTATAGCTTTCTCCCTCATATACAGTGAGATGGGAGAAACCAAGCTATGTGTGGGTGACGAGGACAGAGATGTACACCCACATTTATATTAAACACAAACACATGCTGTGTTGCAGGTGGTGCCCATTTTTTAGCCATGAGACGGTGATGTATTGCTGCATTACTAATAAAAGACAAATTTCCCTTGAGGCAGACTGCTGTGGTCTGAAGAAAAGAGCATGACACCCGAACATAAAAATTCACAGAGTTAGAAGGGAATGTGAATAGTCTTTTGACCAAAAAAAGAGATGTAACTGATACCCATAACAGTTCATCATGAGGTTTGTTTAACACTGGCTGGCTTCAGTAGACAAGCAATGCAATTTTTTTAAGGATCATAATATGGATTGTCTTGTGAACGTTTAATGTTCTCAATCAAAATATTACAGATTGTGAGGAATTATGAATATTTGTATGTCATTGGAAGGTCTATCTTCTTTAATGCAGCATTGGTTAATGTTAATCCACCATACTGTAGTTACTGTGCCTCTCATTCCCATGGTTTATACTTGGCATCAAAGTATGCCAAGCTTGAATGGGTGGCCTTTAATATATCTTCAACATCTGATGCTAATTGTATTGTCTGTAGGAGATACAGTGAAGTTGTGCGCTCCAAGGTGCCTCCATAGATAGATGGATGGACGGATGGATGAAGTTGAGTCCAGGAGTGGGGGGTGGGAATGGGTTGGAGTGGGGTGGCGTCTGTTAGCTGGATGCATGGGTATTTTATTTGCAGCAGCAATGTACAGTGGTGTGAAAAAGTGTTTGCCCCCTTCCTGATTTCCTATTTTGTTTTTGTTTTGGTGCTTATTATTAAGGAATAAAAAAAATCCAAACCTACATGGCCCTGTGTGAAAAAGTGATTGCCCCTAAACCTAATAACTGGTTGGGCCACCCTTAGCAACAACAACTTTTACAGCATTGTGGAGGAATTTTGGTCCACTCATCTTTGCAGAATTGTTGTAATTCAGCGACATTGGAGGGTTTTTGAGCATGAATGACCTTTTTAAGGTCAATAGGATTCAGGTCAGGACTTTGACTAGGCCACTCAAGTCTTCATTTTGTTTTTCTTCAGCCATTCGGAGTTGGACTTGCTGGTGTGTTTTGGATCATTGTCCTGCTGCAGAACCCAAGTTCGTTTTAACTTAAGGTCACAAACAGATGGCCGGACATTCTCCTTCAGGATGTTTTGATTTATAGCAGAATTCACAGTTCCATTTATCACAGCAAGTCTTCCAGGTTATTATGTTTTTTTCTGAAATGCTGTGTTACTTTTACGTCAGATACAGTATAATGGGACACACAAACAAAGAGTTCAACTTAAGCCTCGTCAGTCCACAGAATGTTTTCCCAAAAGTCTTGGGAATCATCAAGATGTGTTCTGGAAAAATTGAGATGAGCTTTAATGTTCTTTTTGCTCAGCAGTGGTTTTCATCGTGAAACAAAACATTTTTGGCCAGTCTCTTTCTTATGGTGGAGGCATGAACACTGATCTTACCTGAGGCAAGTGAGGCCTGCAGTTCTTTGGATGTTGTTGTGGGGACTTTTGTGACCTCTTGGATGAGTCATCGCTGCGCTCTTGGGGTAATTTTGGTTGGGCGGCCACTCCTGGGAAGGTTCACCACTGTTCCATGTCTTCGCCATTTGTGGATAATGGCTCTCACCGTGGTTTGCTGGAGTCCTAAAGCTTTAGAAATGGCTTTATAACCCCTCACAGACTGATAGATCTCAATTACTTTCTTTCTCAATTGTTCCTGAATTTCTTTGGATCTCAGCATGATGAATAGCTTTTAAGGATCTTTGGTGTACTTCACTTTGTCATTCATGTCCAATTTAAGTGATGTCCTGATTGAGAACAGGAGTGGCAATAATCAGTCCTATGTGTGGCTAGAGACAGTGAACTCAGGTGTGTTAAACCATACTTATGTTTTCACAAGGGGCAATCACTTTTTCACAAAGGGATTTTTTTCAGCCTTAATAATAAACATCTTCATTTAAAAACTGCATTTTGTGTTTACTTGTGTTGTCTTTGGTTAATAATTAAATTGGTTTGATGTTCCAAAACACTTAAGTGTGACTAACATGCAAAAAAAAATAGGAAAACAGGAAGCAATCAAACACTTCTTCACACCACTATATGTGACAAAAACTCACATATTTACAAATTCAGATGAGGTCTGTTGGTCTGTTGTACACAGTTACATATGGCTATTGCTATTGCTTTTGCAGTGGGCAGGAATGACTTCCTGTAACAGTTCATAAGGTTTTACATTCAAAACTAAAACGTAGAAATACCACCTCGTTAATATCTGAACATTATATATAATGCTTTTAAAACAAACAGTCTGTTTGGTCCGGTTTTCCCTATGCTAGTAGTAAGGTGTTTGAATGCTCTTTTCAACCTTTACAGGTATGATTACGTGGAGGTGGAGGATCCTGATGGAGGGATGGTGCTGGGCCGTTGGTGTGGCTCTCAGTCCACACCTGGCCCTCAGGTGTCTAAAGGAAGTCAGATCCGCATCCGCTTCGTTTCAGATGAATACTTTCCATCTGAGCCGGGCTTCAGTGTGCGCTACTCTCTGCTGCACCCGGTAAGCAGTGTATCACTTTTACTCTTGCAAATGCACTACGTATAGTTATCACTTATGCAACTGGGCCTGATACATGAGCAAAGGGTAGAGGGTAGCATCGACTCACTTTTCAGCCTGGGCACGCTTGGTGCGATTCATTTAGTGCTGATTGCGTGATCAGTGACACCTTCTGGCTTGTGTATTTAGAGTGGTGCTTGAAAGTTTGTGAAACCTTTAGAATTGTCTATATTTCTGCATAAATATGACCTAAAACATCATCAGATTTTCACACAAGTCCTAAAAGTAGATAAAGAGAACCCAGTTAAACAAATGAGACAAAAATATAATACATCATTTATTTATTGAGGAAAATGATCCAATATTACATATTAGTGAGTGGCAAAAGTATGTGAACCTTTGCATTCAGTATCTGGTGTGACCCCCCTGTGCAGCAATAACTGCAACTAAACGGTTCCTGTAACTGTTAATCAGTCTTGCACACCGGCTTGGAGGAATTTTAACCCATTCCTCTGTACAGAACAGCTTCAACTCTGGGATGTTGGTGGGTTTCCTAATATTAACTGATCGCTTCAGGACCTTCCACAACATTTCGATAGGATTAAGGTCAGGCCATTCAAAAACATTAACTTCATCCTTCTATAATCATTCTTTGGTAGAACGATTTGTGTGCTTAGGGTCATTGTCTTGCTGCATGACCCACCTTCTCTTGAAATTCAGTTCATGGGCAGATGTCCTGACATTTTCCTTTAGAATTCTCTGATGTAATTCAGAATTCATTGTTCAATCAATGATGGCAAGCTGTCCTGGCCCAGATGCAGCAAAACAGGCCCAAATGATGATACCATCACCATGATTCACAGATGGGATAAGGTTCTTATGTTGGAATTCAGTGTTTTCCTTTCTCCAAACGTAATGCTTTTCTTTTAAACCAAAAAGGTCTATTTTGGTTTCATCCATCCACAAAACATTCTTCCAATAGCCTTCTGGCTTGTCCTCATGATTTTTAGCAAACTGCAGACGAGTAGCAATGGTCTTTTTGGAGTGCAGTGGCTTTCTCCTTGCAACCGTGTCATGCACACTATTGTTTTTCATTGTTCTTCTGATGGTGGACTCAAGAACATTAACATTAGCCAATGTGAGAAAGACCTTCAGTTGCTTAGAAGTTACTCTGGGTCCTTTGTGACCTTGGCAAATATTACACGCATTGCTGTTGGAGAAATATTTGTTGGTCAACCACTCCTGGAGAGGGTAACAGTGGTCTCAAACTTCCTCCATTTGTACACAATCTGTCTGACTGTGAATTGGTGGAGTGCAAACTCTTTAGAAGTGGTTTTGTAACCTTTTCCAGCCTGATGAACATCAACAATTCTTTTTTTGATGTCCTCAGAAATCTCCTTTGTTCCTTTGACACCTGATTGTCATCCCCTTGATTGAAAACACTTGAATCTAATTTCACCTTCAAATTAACTGCTAATCCTAGAGGTTCACATATTTTTGACATTCGCTAATATGTAATATTGGCTCAATTTTCTCAGTAAATAAATGACCAAGTATAATATTTTTGTCTCATTTGTTTAACTGGGTTCTGATTATTTACTTTTAGGACTTGTGTGAAAATCTGATGATGTTTTAGGTCATATTTATGCAGAAATATAGACAATTCTAAAGGGTTCACAAACTTTCAAGCACTACTGTAGGAGCACGATCGAGCACAGTCAGGTGTCGCATTCTTGCATTGTTGGAGACCTCACCCGTCTCCTTTGGTGTGATGCAGCTTCTGCCTTGGACTAATTGTTGTTTTGATAAGAAAAGTGGTAACTGGCGGTTCAGAGACCCGAGGTAACTGCCACAGTGTAAACAATAGCATAGGGAACATGCACGCTATTCGCTATCCGTGCCATCCTTCATGGACATACCATTTCCACAGAGACTTTGGCTCACTCACTTCTCCCTCACTCACCGGTGGCCCTTTGGGCTTAGTAAAGCTACCCCTCGTTTCTGCGGTCAGGGAATTGACGCCTCCTCCCAGTCTGTACAATCTGGCCATTTGTACAGATGCTCACCTCAAACAGCAAACCAGGGAGCGGGGAGATCTGTCCAGCCATTCGTCACGGCCCTTCTGAGTCAATCACAGCAATCCTTGAAGGTCCCCGGCCAGTATGGACACTGTTGGGGGTTCGCTGACCCTTGCGCCATGGTTGCTTCCACCGACCCCTATTCCAAGGTCATTGGCGCCTGTTCGCTCCACCAGGCGACTCGCGCCAACCTTTTTCCCTCGATCGGTTGGGTCCAGCTCAGTTTCAGAGCCGTCCCTGTGCTGCTCATTTTACAAATAAAGGAGCTGTTTTGTTTTTGAGTCCACTACGTGCGGCGCTTGCTTTTGGCCTTTTTATTTATTTTTCAGCTGCCATTTCATCAGCCCTCTTGTGGCCAGACGCAAGAGCAATGGACCCTGACATGAGCGATCATGGTTCATCCCCCAGCTGCCAGCCTAATCAGGTGCAGCTTCATTTTGGTTGTTCAATTTAGTTTCTTATTATTTAGTTATATTTTGGTTCACCATTTCCATCTGGAGCTAACTGCAGTTGGGTCCAAAAAGCCTTTTTATTTTCGTTACACAGTTCACCGGGTTTTTTATAGACCGAACCGTAACAGTTCTTAGTATTTTTCTCCCTCTGTCTTTCTACCTCTACCAGCACTATTTATGGATCTAATTGAGGTCTTTGCTCATATCATATTTTCAGTCTTCCTTTTGCTGTTGAATGTTTTCTCTTAATTGAATTATTGGTGTAAGTTGAGTGATTGTACTTGTTTTCTTGTAAGGAAAAACAAGTTATATGTATCTATGCATGAACACTATCTACAGAGGGGCAAAAAAGTATTTAGTCAGCCACTGATTGTGCAAGTTCTCCTACTTAGAAAGATGAGAGCGGTCTGTAATTTTCTTTATAGGTACACTTCAACTAAGAGAGACAAAATGAGGGGAAAAAATCCAGGAAATCACATTGTAGGATTTTTAAAGAATTTAATTGTAAATTATGGTGGAAAATAAGTATTTGGTCAATAAATTTGGTCCAACTCAATACTTTGTAACATAACCTTTGTTGGCAATGACAGAGGTCAAACATTTGCTGTAAGTCTTCACCAGGTTTGCACACTGTAGCTGGTATTTTGGCCCATTCTTCCATGCAGATCTCCTCTAGATCAGTGATGTTTTGGGGCTGGCAACATGGACTTCGTTGCCCGAGCGGTGTGTTTGGGATCATTGTCATGCTGGAAGATCCAGCCACATTCCATCTTCAATGCTCTCACTGATGGAAGGAGGTTTCGGCTTAAAATCTCACGATACATGGCCCCGTTCATTCTTCCTTTAACGTGGATCAGTCGTCATGTCCCCTTTGCAGAAATATCTGTGGTTTGATTCCCGTCTCAGACTCAGACTCAGGGAGAATATGCACACTCAGACAGTGTGGGCTTCCTCCAGGTACTCTGGCTTCTTCATTCATTCAAGTGACATGCATAAGGTCTACTGGTCTCTTTAAATTGTCTCAGTGTGAGCATGTGAGTCAGTGAGTTTGTGCAGCATTTGCCTTGTGATGGTCTGGTGCCCTGTCTATGATTGGTTTCTGCTTTGGTCTCTGTGGTGGTATGAAAATGAATGAATGAATGAATGGATGGATGAATGAATGAATGTGGAATGTTTTGCCAGTGCATCACATTACAGGCACCCTATAAATGCAGGAAGTGGAAGATTGATCCACTGAAACTTTCTTGGAACAAAACCAAGCCAATGGTTCAGCTACAGGTCAAGATTAAAGTAAAAAACTCTTGCTCAGTACCAAGAATGTCAAGAATGGACTTGGGTTTCTGTAAAGAAGGCTCTTTGAAATTGCCTTGAATGAACAAATTTACAAGTACAAGACAATATGTTGCACTCCTGTTATTTGAATTCTCATTGTGACATATATGGTATTTCAATCCTTGAACCCACTGTCTGAAGGACTAACCCAGTATAACAAATGATCACAAACGTAGACAGTGTCCTGAATGGTTTTTTACCTCTTCCTATGAATGGAGCATTGTTTAGTGGTTAATTATAATGTAATGGTACAATATTTTATATTAAAGCAAGCTATAGGAAACAGCTGTGATACAGTAGAGAACCCTCATGCATATGCACATGGTGAAACAGTTGATAGATGAGCCACTATTGTTAAAGAGACAAAAGCCCTGCCTAATTTGCAGATAATAGACAGGAAGCTGTTATTACAGCAACAGATTAATGTACCAAATACTAACAAATTCTGAGATGTATGTATTATTCCACATTGCACTCAGAATGGTTATATGATTTGTAATGGGGGAAAAACATTCAAAATGGCATTTTCTCTAATGGTCAGCCTTTTGGAGCCCACTGTACAGGAAGCAGGTGGAGATTTCCCCAAAGAAAATAAGGGAAATATTCTACCACTATATGAATATTCTGTCTCAGTTTGCCTTTTCTGATGAGGGTCATTTTGTTAGCAGACTTAGAAGGTCAGACCAGACTTCTCTATCCCCAGCCACAGATTTAAGTTACTCCTGGGGCATCTCCAGATGTTCCCAAGCCAGTTGTGATCCCTGGGTCTGTTATGGAGTCCCTCCCATGGGAGAACCAACTCAGTAGCCCTCTAGGTTGCTGTAGGAGTATTAATTATCCAAACTACTTTCTGAAACAAAGTACAGTACATTTGGAAAATGGGGGTTGCCTGTACATGATTTTCCTGACTTAACCTCTTGAGACCTCATTATCCTCCTCGGAGCTCTGATATTTTAATGTATAAAAACTGAGCACCGTCTTTGAACAGGAGGTATTTTTGTTTTTTTGTGAATTGCTCAAGAATGTCTACAAACGAGGACCTAGTTAAGCAGAATGAAGTATGAGGAGCAGCAAACCCAAAACGTCATGTCCTCTTGTGGGGACGCGAGGTCTCAGGAGGTTAAAATGGAATGATTTAGAACTGAAATAGACTTGCAACTATAAGTCCCCTCCCCTAAATTATACACTCACTGATCGCTTTATTATGACCTCCTTCTTTTTTCTACACTCAATGTCCACTGACCACAGACCACCACAGATCAAGTACCATTTGGGTGGCAGATTATTCTCAGCACTGCAGTGACACTGGTGGTGGTGTGTTATTGTGTGTTATGCTGATATGAGTGTATTGGAATTTTTAAACATTGTGTTCACTCACCGAGCACTCCGTCAGACACATCTACCATATTGCTCCACCTTTTAGATGTAAAGTCAGAGACAGTAGCTCATCTGTTGTTGCACAGTTTGTATTAGTCACCCTCTAATTCTTCATCAGTGCTCATAGGATGCTGCTTACAGGATGCTAGTGGCTGGACAGTTTGGTTAGTTTGGGAGTCAATAAAATTGACTCCTATATGTCCAAAATTGAATGTTTGTGGACTGTGGTAGCCTAGTGGTTAAGGTACTGGACTATGGACCAAAAGGTCCAGGGTTCAACTCCCACCTCTGCCAAGCTACCACTGTCGGGTCCTTGAGCAAGGCCCTTAACCCACAATTGCTTGGATTTTAAGGATTTTGTAGGATTGTAAATGTAAGATTGTAAGATTGGATTTTAAGTCGCTCTGGATAAGGTCGTCTGCTAAATTCTGTAAATGTAAATGTAAATGTTAGTGGACTGCATTGAGTCCAGCAGTGACACTACAGTGTCTGATCCTCTCAGACCTGTACAACACACACTAACCAGCCACCGTGTCAGTGTCACTTCAGTGCTGAGAATAATCCACCAACCAAAATAGTACCTGACCTGACCATTATAGAACAGAGAAAATTAGATTAATAAAGTTTGTAGAGAAATGAACAACAGTCTGTAAATATAGAATTGCAATGTGCCTAAATATGGTAAGTGGAACTGATAAAAAGGTATAATATTCTTGCCATGTTCCGTACTTCAGTTAACTCAACTTTTTAGTTCACATACCTGATATATCAATTTATAATCAGTGCAGTTTGTGTACCTGCTCTAACACTCCTACTAGAAATGATAATTAAATGGTGAGGTGAAGTATGAGGGAGAAATTGATGACCTGCGTATCAAATTCATTTGTTTTGATCTGTCCAGAGCATGAGAAGGAGGACTGTGTTTATATTTGTTTAATTTAGCATCGCATCAGCTTCAATGGCCATTTACAATAGGTGCAAGGTTACATTGATACCAATCAGACACACCAACACTGGAGCAATTCAACCTTAAAAATGTACCTAGAGTAAACCCACATGGAAATGGGAAGGACATGCAAACTTCACAGGCAGACTCCAAGGTCAGGATCAAACCAGCAATCCATGGAGCTGTGAAGCCATGTTAACTGTCTGTGCCATCGGGCTACTGTGTTTATGTAAATATAAATAGAAAACAAACAATTTCATTTATGTAACGTTGTTCCGGTTTTAGCCTTTCATATTTTGGACAGTATTGTGGGGAGTGCAGAGCCTATCCCAGAGTTCACTGGAATGGGACGCCACTCAGGGCAACTGATGTAGGGGTCATTGCAGCACCCAACCAACTCTGAACACTCTGAAACTAATGTATACCTATAAGAATTTGATTCCCACCAATCACTAAAACACTCTACTATTGGGTGCAATCATTTTAGAGAAACCCCCAAAGCTACACATACTGGGGATTTCTTTTTTAAGCAGCAGCAAGTTTCAACAGGAACAGCAGACCCACGCTGCCTGTGTGAAAAGCAGAAGGAACAGCTACAGTTTCTCTGAACAAAAACCCTGTTCCTGTGTAATTCAACCATAGTAACACATCAGTGCATGTCCCAACATAGGAGTGCAAATTCCTTGTGTTAAGATTCAACAGTTTCTTTAACATAAAAAAAAACACTGGCCACTCCTTCAAGGATAACTATGTAAACATTCTTGGCAGAGAAGTTAACGGTTCAAAAGATTAATAAACTAGGCCACCTATCTAGAACTGGAACAAACAAACCATTCCTCAAAATCATAAGGATCAGTTTCACTACTTAAAGTCACTGGTGTCACGACATTGCAACAACTTACTTCTAGACTGAATGTCAGGTGTTGCAGTATTTATAAGCTGGGAAACTTTTCAAGTTTTCTGCAGAGCTGTGGAAGCTCCTTAAGAGAGATTAAAGTCCAAGTCCAGTCACACTGAATAATTATACCCTTTGTTTTTTCTGCACTGAATGTGGGAGGATTAGAGCACAGGAAAGCTGAACCTAGGAAAAAGCACCACTCAGTGTCAGTCCACACTCTTTATTTAACTCAGATTCTCTCTCTCTCTCTGTTCCTTCCTCCTCATCCTTGACCATAATAACTCTCTGTCCTCTCTTCTTTTCCTTCTCATCCTTCCTTTTCTCCACCCAGACCACACACACACATCCCAACACTCCACACTCCATTACTTTCTCTAACAAAAGCTGTCTGCACAAACCGTGCTGTGTATTTGAACCCGTCACTCAGCTGTTTCTTTTGCCATTCATCTAGGTAAACACATCTTTTCAGTCTAATCACTCACAGCTAATGACCATCAGACACACTGAAAAGAAAACTGATGTCAGTCTTTGTCCACCTATTTTCTGTCTGATTTGAATCTTAGATGAAGGGGAATCACTTCTAAAAATAGTAACTGATTGATAGTGATTGATATTCTGTTGGCTATATAAAGACGTTTTCATAGAAATCACATGTAGGACTGATTTTCCAGTGGACTCTAAATAACCTTCTTTTTAAAGAAACATGTTTTTAGTTAAACTTTAACAGGAGAAGACTGACAGAGGGCTACATAATTTGCCAACTAGAGCTGAGTGCAACAGAGTTTAAACATCTCAGAGCAACCCTGGATTGGACTTTGTTCAAACAGCAACTAGGGCCAACAGGAACATCAGATAGCAAAATCAAAGCTGACTGATCATCATTACCACTTAAGTGGCTACAGTCACTGGAAACCCCAATAGAACAGATATCCAAGTACATGTATTGCAAAAGTGCATACAATCAAAACCAGTTGCACAGGACTGTGCAAGGTAACCTAGATTCTTGATTAGATTTTTATATTTTCAGAAAACAATATATATTTAAGTTTCATCAAACTAATATATAAAGTAAAATACTACTTCATATAAAAAATGTGAATATTTTGTAGCTATAAACAGAGTCTAATTAAATAACTACACTATATTATGAAATATTTTTTGAATGTATTGTTATACATTAGTAGTACATCAGACATACTGCTGAAAAGATTGATGAGTGACTGAAATGACTCATGCTTTAATGGACAGTATTACAAAGAACACGGAAGATCAGTCAGATCTTAAAACCAAGAATCAATGAGAGAATGTGAATCAGTTTATACATTATAGTTATAGATGTGTGAGAGAATATACAGGCAGTTGGGGGCCAACATAGGTCCTAATATTTACAATAGCACAGGCGCATACACTTTCACATATGCAGCTTGTTACAAATAAGCAGCAAACAGCCATATGCACAAATATGAGTAACTTGCATAAAAAGTCTTTAAACAGCACATCAACTGAGTTAGAACAGTCTAATAAACTACGGACTTCTGCCCTTTAACTCCCTCCTTGTGACCATCTGGGCAGAAAAAGCAAAACGTACAGCACTAGAGCGCAACAATAATAATATGCTGTCAGTTCATAACTGTATTAGTATGGAATTTCAGAGAAGGGCATCGTTTAGATTTTAGAAAATGAAGGTCAGGCACCCATGTTGGACAATATGTCATATGGTTGCCATCACATTTAATATGTGTCTGAATGACTTAAGCAAGCAAAGTTCTCCAATTCAGTTTATCAACAGTTCATTGATCAGTGCAACACATACATCTTAAACCATGGATGCACTTTCATATTTTAAAATCACAACACATTTATAAAGCCTCAGCGTCACACACTTTCTTGCCGATTTTTGGACAAATTTTATGGTGAAGAAAGGATTATCATAAGTGATTACACATTAACCAACTTTAAACTAAAAGAACACACTGAAAATTCATTCTCATTACTATGATACGATAAAGGCACATTAACCAATCAAGGTTTCATCCAGTGGATACAGGACTTCTGAAGTAGCAGTGTATTCCTTGTCAACAAAGTATATTTGGCTCTGCAGAGTGATGTTGCACAGGCGTTGCACTTAGGCAACAGCTCAATTAGTTTCTCCTCCATCGAGAAGCATCCCTGAAACTACTATAGTACTACTACAGTAATATTCAATTTTCATTTTCAAAAGCTAGCAATGAAATGTGTCATAAACTGAGGAGTTTAACAAGAGTTTGGTAGAGCGGAGCCTATGATAAGTAATGATAAGTTAATGTTAATGTTTAAACCACTTACATTAACCTACATTTGGCCAAAACTATTAACACAAAGCTTATTTTATAATAAAGTGTTGAAAAATCTCAAGTAATTTAGTGACTAATGGATTGAAAGTGAAAAGTAAAAGCAAAAAACTTACTCTATTGGTGAACTTCGGGAGCTAGCTTAGCTACTAAGTTAACTGCAGCCAATGTTCTGGAGCATTAAATTACTGTTTTGTTTTTGGTTGGCTCTTATAAACTAACCTTTTTAGGATCCATGGAGACTTATTTGCACTAGAATACAGTATTGTAGATGTAAAAATAAAGCACAACACTGAACCACTGAATCACTGTGTACTGAATCATGAATTGTTTGAAATGATTTCGGAATCGTTTTTGTCTGAAACATGTCGTGCGACTTGTCTCATACAAGTATAACCAAGTGCGCTGAGTACCAAGTAAATAACGAGAACAGAGACAAATGTTTCTGGTCAAAATGCATGAAGAACTCAATTCGACGAGTTCCCAGATGCTGAGGTACCACTGTATTACTTTTAGTTTTCTTTTAGCTTACTTTGGAAAAAAAAAAATCATCACTACTCACCTCTCCAACAATCTGCAGACTTTGACTAAATACATTTAGTAATTTTAGAGTAAAGAAAAATGAAGGTTACAATATGTGCTTACAAATCTAACAGCTGCAGATCAAGAAATCAGATTTCCATCGTTTTTTTATTGATCTTTGTTGCAATGGGTGAGTATTGTGGTATTATTTATTTAGCATCACATAAGCATCAGTTGCTATTCATGACAGGGCAAGGCTATAACAATACCAGTCAAACAGCCTCTCAGTGAGCCAATTTAGAGCAGCATGCACATGCCTTTGTAAGTATAATTAACCTCACAATAAGAAACTTCCACATTTAAATAGAAATGTGGTACAATACCTGTGATTAAGCTGTTTATTTTAGTGGTACATACAGTGGTTCCTAAATCAGGTAGCTTATAATAAAACAACTTAATTAGCTGAGTAGTGCCGACAGATGCTACTTCTTTTCATTGTATCCTCTCAGGCAGCACAGTGGTGCAGTTATCCCTGTTGCCTCACAGCTCCTAGATCCCTTGTTCGATCCTGACCCTGGGCTCTGTCTGTATGGAGTTGGTGTGGGTTTTCTCTGGGAACTCCGGTTTCCTCGCACATTCCAAAGACGTGTGTTAGGTTAATTGGTGTTTCCAAAGTGCCCCTTAGAGTGTGTATGAGTGTGTGAGTGTATGTGTCCTATGATGGATTGGCGCCCTGTCTAGGGTTGTTCCTGGCTTGTGCACTGTGTTGCTGGCTAGGCTCCGGCTCTCCCGCGACCCTGACTAGGATAAGCGGATGAGACAATGAATGAATGTATCCTCTCATTATACAGTTCTGCAGAAAAACCCAACTCTACTGAATCTCTCAGTATTCTCTCAGTAGGGTCTCTACAAACAGTAAAGCTGCTGATTGAATTACATTTTCAAACACTGTACTCTTACATAGTACTCTCACAGCAAAATTCTTAGCCACAGAGAAGTCTGGGCTGACCTTCTCAGCTTTTTGCCACCACGACCCTCATCAAGAGAATCGAAGGAAACTGAGACTGAGACTGAATATTCATGTAGTGGGAGAATATTTCTATTATTTTCTTTGGGGAAAATCCCTACTTAGTTCCTGTAAAGTAGGTGCCAAAAATCCGAGACCCCTAGTGAAAATGATTCCATTTAGCATTTTTCTGTTTTGTAATAATTTTAAAATATATATAAACCGTATATTTAGCATAACATTTGAATGAAAAGTTGAATCACAAAAATTTCAGAATTTATTAGGATTTATTTTGTTAATGTTTTGCAGTTTTGACAAGTGCAAAGTTTGATCCATGTTATCTCTTCATGATTTCACAGTATTCCAAAGAGCATCATATGATGTTACTAAATGCTTGTTTTACTCTGTCTTCAAGTGTCCCCATAAATGCTCAAGTGATTCCAGAGGAAAGTCAAGGACAGTCAGCACTCAATCTTCTTTGGTCTTCATGTAGTAGTAGCAAGCTTTGAGGTGTGTTTGTCCTGCAGAAGTATGAATCCAATGGGCATTTTCACTAGTGGTCTCAGACTTTTCGCCCCACTGCTTGCAATTTAGTGAGTTGTGTGTGAATTGGTTGTCTTGTCATCAGTTTCTTGACTTCTTGGCTTTGTATGAGTCTCCTCTGCAATTTTGCTGAAATTTGCACAGTGTATGTCATTCGCTTGAACTGGTTTGTGACTTTGAAGTGAAATTCTCTCTTGGTGCTGGATTTTTATCTTTGTCCATGGTGGAGCAGTTAATCTGCCTTGTTTGTACAGGAGCTTCTGTTTCAACCAAAGTTCTTGTTTAGTTGTGCTTGTTTTTCATTGTTATATTGATCTGTTATCTCTGAGATGCGTTTGTGTTATATTTTGTCCCTGCCTTTCATCAGTTCACAAGCCTTTTATCTGCTCTCTTCAGTTTGAGATCTCTTGTCATGTGTTGTCATCCCTCCTCATGCTTGACTCAAACTCTCTGATCAATACACTGATGGGTATTTCCCTACATGCACAACTGTAGCAGGTTACCTGAGGTGAATAGTTTGATTACCTGGCTAAAATCCAGCTGCCTTGATCAGATTTTTGTTAATAGAAATTTGATAAGAGATGTCTTTCCATTTCTGGTAATGGTGAATGCTGCTTAAATAGCAGCTTGATTTATAATGATACAATTCTTAGTTTACGTAAACACACTCATTGATTACATTCTGGAAAGCCACACACTGAATAAATGGTTTATAGAAGAAAAGATGGAGGACGTGTATGCTGAACTGAAACAGCTACCTGTAGTTTGAAAAAGTCTTAGGCCACCATTAGATTTTTTGTTTTAGCAAAGGTATAATGACCATATATAACAATTGGACCAAAAAGTTTAAAACTTGGATTTGTCACTCCATAATACTTTTTTTCCACTGATCTTCATTTCAGTCATTGTGAGCTGTATTTTAGCGTTTTCAACCGGTATATATTTACATTTACTTTTTTTTTTAGTACCATTAGCTTGCACATTATTCATTTATCGTTAAGTGGTGTCGTTTTCTCCCCAGGAAAAAAGCTTATTTATGAAGAATGTGCCATGCTGTCTAGCTAATTGTGTGCCGTCAGGTACACAATCCTAGAGGACTGACCTTCTGATCTCATATCCCACTTGCAGTAATAGGTGGGAAATTTTTAAGGCACCAGCCATAACTCCTGTCACCTTCCATTTCCGACCTGGCCGTGCTTCAATTTCTTCCCTTTAATTTCAACCTCAGCAGCTTTCACATGGAACATTTAGGGAGGATTATTGCCCTGAATGATTTAATAGACATGCTCACCTTTGATGTCTGATGCCTGTCAGGACTTACGAGTATTCTTTCTTTCGCTTGTTTATAGATGCCTTTGAGCATTTCTTGGCATTTTTAGGCATTTCCAAGAGCTACTCTTCTTTCATAGAGAACAATGCTATTCTTTATCTTTTCTTCTCTGTAATTTAGTACTGGCCGTTATGCAGACTGTGATTGTATTTAAGGCGTGTTTTTTTTTTTTTTTTTTTTTTTTTTTAGCTCTACATTAATAAAGTATCAGCTGCTTTTACCAAAAGTAAGTGTATTGACTACTCTAAATTGCCATAAGTATAAGTGTTCAATAGCCTGTGATGGATTGGTGTCCCCCAGGGTGAGTTCATGACTAAATAGAAGATTTTGCAAACTTTAACCACATACAGTGCTGCTTGAAAGTTTGTGAAACCTTTAGAATTTTCAATATTTTTGCACAAATATGACCTAAAACATCATCAAATTTTCAGATAAGTCCTAAAAGTGGATCAAGAGAAGATAATGAGGAAAGTTCTATTTTGGTTTCATCCATCAAACATTCTTCTAATAGCCTTCCGGCTTGTCCACATGATCTTTAGCCATCTGCAGATGAGCAGCAATGTTCTTTTTGGACAGCAGTGGCTTTCTCCTTGCAACCCTGCCATGCACACCATTGTTGTTCAGTGTTCTTCTGATGGTGGACTCATGAACATTAACATCAGCCAATGTGACAGAGGCATTCAGTTATTTAGAAGTTACCCTGGGGTCCTTTGTGACCTTGCCAACTAATTAACAACGCCTTGCTCTTGGGAAGGGTAACAATTGTCTTGAATTTCATCCATTTGTAAACAATTTGTCTGACTGTGGATTGGTGGAGTCCAAACTCTTTAGAGATGGTTTTGTAACCTTTTCCAGCCTGATGAGCATCATCAACCTCTTTTTCTGAGGTCCTCAGAAATCTCTTTTGTTCGTGCCATGATACACTTCCACAACATGTGTTGTGAAGAGCAGACTGAGAGATCCCTGTTCTTTAAATAAAACAGGGTACCCACTCGCACCTGATTGTCATCCCACTGATTGAAAACACCTGACTCTAATTTGACCTTCAAATGATCTGATAATCCTAGAGGTTCACATGCGTTTGCCACTCACTAATATGTAATATTGGATCATTTTCCTCAATATATAAATGGGTTCTCTTTACCTACTTTTAGGACTTGTGCGAAAATCTGCTGATGTTTTAGGTGCTATTTATGCAGAAATATAGGAAATTCTACAGGGTTCACAAACTGTCAAGCACCACTGTGTATATCCTACTATGAATGATGGCTATATAGCTTGAAAGCCAATTTAGAATTTTAAATAGCCTCACAGTGGAGGATGAGTATCTGTGTTTGCTTAAATTGGCCTTCATTCTTTAAGCTATATAGCCATCACTCATAGATGATTTTAGAAAAAAAAATCCAGTGTGTGTTTAAGTGACTATACCTTCGTGTGTTTTCCTATAAGCTTTTTTTCTGCTATACTAGAAGGGAAGAAGGTCTGTTTTGGCCTACTGGTCCCACTTCACAGAAGGTGTAACTGAGTGATGGAGCTCTATTTATAGATAGTGAAGGCAGACAGAAAGCAGGAACTATAATTCCACTACTACCCCAGACCTGACTCACAAACTCCTGAATTTCCTTCAGCTGCCTGTCTTGCATAGTGCTCTGCAAGATTGTGGTCAGACTTCCATCTAGGGGTTTTGTGTGTATAGTGTCTAATCTCTTTCGTGTCAATGATGAGTGATGGTTCATGGCAGTCGGTTTGGTTTCTTGCAGTCACATTGCTGCCTACTTAGGCAGCACATTCAGTCATTATGTATTCCCAGAACTCTGTAACCAGCTCACCGCACACCGTCATATTTCCCCAGTCATTAGCATGGGTCATTGCTGTCACAGCTTCTGTTGTCATGCTTATGACAATGTGTGACTTTGTGCTTATTGGTCTTGTTGGTTTCCTTTCTGAGAAGTTCTGCTGCAAAATTACTGTTGTTGTTTATGACTTCCTCTCATGCTGTGTTATGGTTAGTGTTTAAATTGTCTAAAAAAAAGCATTGCTCATGGTGCCCACAGATGAATGAATGACATATTTCCCAACCCAGTGCAGACAGGCAAAAATGCAAAAAGCAAAAGTGCTTGCATTGAAAAAAAAAAAAATAAATAAAATAATAATAATAATAATAATAATAATAATAAATAATAATATATTAATATATAATAAATTATATATATATTAAGCTCTCAGGGCTGCAGAATGTTTTATAGCCTTCTCCAGATTTGTGCCGCCATACAATCCTGTTGTGATAGGTGTGTGTCTTTCCAAATCATGTCCAGTCGGCTGGATTTACCACAGGTGGACTCCAGTCAAGGTATAGAAACATCTCAGAGATTGTCAAGAGAAATGGGAGGCCACCAGAGCTAAATTTCCATTCTCATAGCAAAGGGTTTGAATACTTATGTCTTATTCCTTCCTTTTAAAGGCATGTCTAGCCATCAGTGATCTCTCACCAATAGGTACAATACACAAACTTTTTTTTTGTTCTATCTTTTTTTTTATAATGGACAATTAAATCACTGAAGTGTTAAATCACTTAATCTATTTAGTTTTTAACATGCTTTATTCTAGGTACATATTTGTGCCTCTGTGATGTACTGGGGGTACGACTGTGCCCCTTTTAATTGTCTCAAGGCACATTGTCTCAACCTTCTCCAACACATACAGTATGCAACATCTCTAATTAAGTTTTTGGCTTACAAATGGCCAGATACATAGATGACATGCCACATTTCATTTGAAGACCTCAGTGTAAAGAATGTTACACAATAATCCAAATTAACATTTGGTTTTGAGGTGGTCTGTTCTAGGTTGCACACTTCAGAGCACCAGGGACTCCTAAAACCCAAAATGGGAATTACAAATTGTTAAGTTTTCACAAGCCAGCTGGTGTGTGAGTTATGGCAGTTAATGTACGTTTTTCAGGGTTGACATAAAAATGTACATATTAACTATATATGACGTTTAATGAAATTGCTCTTGAGTTTTGGGGATCAGGTTGGCTCCCATTTTCTATTCTCTGATGATGTAACTTGGGGAATCAGACAGAATGGGCCTATAAATTGGAGCTCGGCTCAGTTTTCCAGTTTTTTGAACAGTAGTTCTCTGTTTCTTTGTGGTCAAACTCATCTGCTAAACACCCTCCAGCTAAACAAGCAATCACCCACATTCACCACTTATACTAAGAGCAGGGAAACATCAGCTTCAACCATAAGCTCCAGAAAGACTAAGGGTTTGAGTGAAAGAAGGAAAAAAAAGATCAAAATTGCTGTCAAAAGTCAAGGTCTTAAACTGGGGAAAATTTAGATCTCAAGACGGTAGGGGGTTTAGTGATTCTTGCGTGATTAAGAAGGTAGGTCCAAAATAAGTCACAATAAAGACAGAGAAAGAGTAAAAAACATGCACACTCAGCTATTGCTCCCTTGTGGTTATATAACAGCAGACCTTCATCGTCAGGTATGCCTGTAAATAACCACTGTGAATTACGTTACAAAGATTGAAGACTGAAATTGTTTATTTCCACACTGGGAAATAGTAAATGCTTAACTACACAAATAGACAGTTTAGTTAACTGACTGTTTCAGGTCCAAATAATCATTCTAGCTTTCACAATGTTTTAGCGTTCATATTCATGAGTGGGTAGCTCACATATTATTTGGGACTTCCCTAGAAAGAACTGGAAGAAATTGGGTTAATTGTGCAATAAGATAATTATTCTTTCACCTGGTGTTGTCTTGTGGGATAGTGTTTTAGCAGTTAATAACATCAGTCAGGCAACTTAGGTTACCAAACATTTTCCTTGGCTTATGCAATATGAACATTCTTTGATTCTGTTCAGTAGAGAGAATTATAGGATTTTCTTGGCCTTCAACAATACATGTGAAACCGTTTTTCAAATTTGGACCAGATATGATACCTTAAAACACATCTGTCCTAATGATTCTATCCAAATGGCACAGACATTACCTCAGGAACAGAGAATTCTGCCTAAAATTCTGTGGAGCTTAACAGGAGTGGCATGTTCACTATAACAGTATTCCGTTCAAGTGTGATATATTGTGAGATACAGTACAAATGATCTTTGTATGTTCAATTTGTAGACTGTTTTGATTTTTTTACAACCACACTAACACCAAAGTGCCTCACAATGAGTAACCAATGGTTGTTTGCTTATTTACTTTCAATCACTCATGATTTGGCGGAGCTTCAGTCTTGACTTACTCTGACTAACAGAGGTTGTGTCAGGTCTATAAAGCCTATTTTTTTTTAGAACTAAACAGATGTAACCAATTTGAAATACCTTGTCAACTGAACACCACAGTGGGATCCATTATGCTACTCTGGAGTTTATACCTCCAGAGCTCAATTCATCAGGTCTGACCTTGAGTATGACGTCTAAAGTATTTTGTAAAAGGCATAGGAATAAGATCATGTCGAGTCCTCTTAAGGGAGAAAATATTTTCTAGGTTGCTATGCATGAGGCTGTCAGTTTATGCTTTGTATTGGTTAGCTAATGCCTAAGCGGAATGTGTTTGATTATGGTCTTGGCATTGCAAATGTCTGTTTATTGCTTACAGTTGATTTCAAAGCCCAATTTGCTCGGTCTGCTGACATTTAAATTCTATACAGTGCCTCTTTCAATTAGCGTGAGCATATCGTATTGTCGCTGTTGATCACAAGGTATGGCTGTGATTACCTACGGGACTACAAAACAACGTAACATTGTTATTCCATGCGTCCAGTGTTTCGTTCTTTAGTGTTGCACTGGATCTATATGAAGGTTATTGCCTTGTAGTTGTCTAAATCTTCACATACCTGCCTCACATTGCATCAAGTTGTTAAGTTATTCCAGACGTACTGGTATTTTGTGGTTCCTTCCCCTGTATAGCACTGTTATCTGTAAAACCTGAGAAAGTATGTTGCATAGTCATAACAGCTAAGTAACATGGCTTCACCACTCACTGCTGCATATGTGCAGTAATTTATAATCATATATTTTGATAGAGTTATTCTGAATTTTCCAACCCCCTGAAGGTGAATGTGAAAAATAAATTTCCACAATGTGGATGCTTTTATGCTGCTGTATCTCATGCAGAGGGGAGTCATATGAGTACAGTCTTTGGGCTCTGGGATTGTATCCATTCAAGTTTGGCTGTACAGTGGAGTCGATTACGGTTCAGCACCATTTGGCACAAGCTTAAAGTATCTTGCCTTTGCTCAGTAATCCAAATACTTTATCATATAAATACAGTTATTAGGCTCTATTATGGTGAATTTATTTGAAAGACAATCAAAAGTCTGTCAGCTTACAAATTGAACTGATCCTGGTGACTGCTCGCCTCACAACAATGCAAAACCTCATCCAGAGATTGATCAGTATCTATATCTAGGCTATATGAAGTGCTATTGTGTACTGGTCAATTTTGGTCTCCTTAGTGTTTTCCACATTCCATCATAATCATGGTTTCTGTGATCCAACTAGCATAAGGTTAAATGACTTTTGTCCAGATAATGCATATAAATACACAAATATTAATGCTAATTGAATCAATTGACTTTTGGTATCAAATATATGAAGTATTACAGTGCATTATTAATAACTGTAGCAATCCCCTTAAACCTTACAAGCTGATTTATTTGGCAAGAAAAAAATGTAAGAGTTAGAGTTTTTGCAGAAATATGTTATGTTGGTGTTTGCACAGTGCAGAAGTTGGACTAAATTCTTTTTTATAAAAAAAAAAAAATCATAATAACCCATAGTTTGACCAACGGTGCCCCAACTTTTGCCTGTGGCTGTGTATAATTCTTACATACTGCAGTTTTTCAGCTGTTTCTATGACACACAAAGCAGAAAAAAAGCTAACGTGGCCCAAATGAAACACTTGTGGTTTCCGTAGTTAATTTATGAAAGTGATTATATGCAATGAGTTTTAAGACACAATGATTGGCACTTGCAGTTTTGAAGATGCGAAACCGGTAGTAATTAGCCTTCCTTACACTTCCTTAAACGTATTAGTTTTGTTGCTCTAGTTAAAAAAGTAGGAAAGCATAGCTGACCACGTCTTGACTGATTGACTGCATTTGGGTAAGTGAGAAAATTCATCTTCAGCCAGGCTATCCTTTTAATTGGAAGACTCATAATCCGTGACGAATTCATGCCGGGAAAGCTGGGTGGTATCTTTCCGGATGAGTTATGATTAAAATTCCTTCAGAAATCCCTACGATATTGTGTTATTCTCACCAGCAAAGACTCTGAATGACTCTCAAATACTTGATAATTGACAGAATGGAAAAGTGTCTCACACAGTGGTAATGGTTTCCAATGCATAGGACTGACAGTTACAACTGTGAGGGAGAAAGCTTGCAAGAGATGGTCAGTGACAGATATTTGGAGGAAGTTATACTCAGAGTAAACACCACTGAAGCCAATTTAGTTGGCTCAGATTGCAAAGAGATAATAAAACCGATTTTGTGTTTCCTGTGGAGCTGTCATCTGAACTGTTTTGAGGGTGAATGATCCATCTTAATAATTGGTAGGCGAATAGCCCAGAAGATCGGGATCAGCATTTTGGAAAGATGTTTTTAGCATAGCGTCACTATGGTTTCTTAAAAGATTTACTATTGAATAATACACAGTTCTATGCCAAGATACAGTATTTCAGCAATTTGGAGATTTCACTTAGTTAATAGTTCACATCAGCTTATGGTGGTACCAAAATGTGAAAAGTTTAATGAAATTAAGTTAAAATAATTCATTTCCATTTGTGAATAATGAAGCATTGCACTGATAAAGCAGTTTAATCATCTTTCCTGCAGTGTTGTCTTTTTGTGTTATTGACAGTTTTTGTCGCAATTTTCTTTCAAAGTGCCCTCATTCAGTCAGGCTGACCCCATTCACAGCCCATAAATGCCATTTATCATTGTCTGAGTCCATTACACAGCAGTAACCATGCCAACCCACCCTTTCACATCTTAGTCCTTGTTATGTGATATTGGCATTGTTTGATGCCTTTCTGACCAGAAGGCACCTAACCACATGTTTTGTCTGGTCAATTTAATTTAATTTGTTAATAAACATCCCTTTCTGCATTTCAGACCTGAAACACATTCCAAAAACTGTTGGGGTGGAAAAGAATTTACCAATTTGTAATGTTGCCATTCCTTCTCACAACATTTAAATAATCGTTTTGGCTCAGAGGATACCAAGCAATTTAGTGTTTCAGGTGTTATTTTGTACCATTCTTCTGGAAAACATGTCTTAAGATGTACAACAGTAAAAGGATGTCATTTTTGCATTTTCTGTTTTAAAATTATCCACACATTCTCTGTTGGGGACAGATCAGGACTGCAGGCAGGCCAATCCAGTAACCATACACTCTTTTTCCATAGCCATGCCTTTGTATTGTGTGCAGCATGTGGTTTTGCATTGTGTTGTTGAAAATTTCATGGGCAACCCTGGAAAAGATGTGATCTTGATCTAAGATCTCAATGTACTTTCTGCATTAATGCTGCCATCACAGAAGTGTAAATTACCTTTGACAAGCACACTGACACAACCCCATACCATGACAGAGCCTGGCTTTTGTACTTGTCGCTGATAACAGTCTGATTGGTCCTTTATATCTTTGGTCCGGAGCACTCGGTGTCTGTTTCTTACAGAAATTATCTGGAATACTGATTTGTCTGACTATAATACGTTTCCATCCTACATGTGATGGTCCATCCTACATGTCACCAAGCCCAGAGAAGTGTATGCCGCTTCCGGATATGGTTAACATAAAGCTGCTTTTTGGTTTTTGCACAGTAAAATTTTAAGTGGCATTTGTGAATGTAACCCCATCATATAGTGCTTGACAAAAATAATCCCTTGACCATGTGGTTATATGAGCTATTGATGTCTGACAGTCCTTATCTTTGAAAATAATTTGTAATCAATATAAATACAGTGGCAACAAATAAAAAGACAATATATTTTCAGTTTTTGTAAAGTGATTAATTTTATAAAAGCACCAGAGCCTTTGTTTAAATCATCATCATTTTCCTGACGCTTGTCCCGCCGGATGCGGGGTCACCCACGGCCATTCAATGTGACCGAGAATACTCCAACCGATGCGTCGCTCCATTTGTTGCCAGAGACCACACTCAAACCAGGCCAATTTTAGTATAATCAAGTAACCTAATTTGCATGTCTTTGGACTGTGGGAGGAAACCGGAGTGCCCAGAGTAAACCCACGCAGACACGGGGAGGGCATGCAGACTCCACACAGAAAGGACCCAGGCCGCCCCACCCTGGGATTGAACCCAGGACCTTCTTGCTGTGAGGGTTGATTACAGTTGCATTTATGGTAAGCCTCAGGACCAGCCTGCCAATGAATGTTAATGAGCCACTAAAGAGGCTATTAAAATAATATCCACTTCTCCAATAAAAAAAAACAAAAAAAAAAAACCAGCAGAAAATGACACTAAAAGTGGCATCCACCATCAAATGACTATTGGTAAAATGGTAAAATAGTGTTACTGAGACTTTGCAAGGTTTTACAAACTAAAATAATTATTGAAGCAGTGACCATGACTCAGCTCTGTGATACAGCTCTGACATTCCTTGCAGGGTACACTTCCCCCTGTGCCCTGTGTTCTCCAGAGATAGACACCCATACCCTATGACCCTGACCATAAGAAAGGGCTTTTATAAATTACCCTTAGATCTGAATAAATGACTTATGTTTAGCGCTCTTGTCAAACGCAGTGAATATTTTATTGTTTATATTAGCTGACTTTTTCTGTTTTGCTTGAATTGATTGCTCTTCATTGTAGAGTAGTTTGGTCAGTGCCTGTTGCTTCTGAAGTGTGTACATATATTTGTGTTTGTGCTTCCAGAAGCCAGCTGTGCCAGCTGTAAGTCCCCCGGTTGTGCAGAATGTGGAAGCTCTTAGCGAAGCAGTGTCTGAATTTGGCACAGTGGAAGAGGTGCTAAAATACCTGGAACCCGACCGCTGGCAGCTCGATCTGGAGGAGCTTTACAAGCCCACATGGCACGTGCTGGGCAAGTCCTTCTTCCACCAAAAGAAAAATAAAGGTAATAACTACCATATCTATAGGGAAATAAACAAGAACCCCTACATTAATCACTCGACTCTTGTTTATTCTCAATCTCTGTGGGTCTAAATTTTTGAGTTCACTACCACTTTGGAAAGATATCCATCTCAAACAAGACTCTTTTATATAAATTTTAACTCCACAATTGTTTCCTCTTATTTTCTGAAAGCAGTAGGGATTAAATAGTGTGCTACTGGTTTAAAATCAGGCTTTTGATGTTATTAGGTGAAAAGAACTAGGATGAATTTGAAGGATATTATGGTTATGGGCAATACAGGATATGCTTATACAATGGGGCAAAAAAGTATTTGGTCAGCCACTGATTGTGCAAGTTCTCCTACTTAGAAAAATGACAGAGGTCTGTAATTTTCATCATAGGTACACTTCAACTACGAGAGACAAAATGAGAAAAAAAATCCAGGAAAATCACATTGTAGGATTTTTTTAAAGAATTTAATTGGTAAATTATGGTGGAAAATAAGTATTTGGTCAATAAATTTGGTTCAACTCAATACTTTGTAACATAACCTTTGTTGGCAATGACAGAGGTCAAACGTTTCCTGTAAGTCTTCACCAGGTTGGCACACACTGTAGCTGGTATTTTGGCCCATTCCTCCATGCAGATCTCCTCTAGAGCAGTGATGTTTTGGGGTAACACGGACTTTCAACTCCCTCCACACATTTTCAGGTTGAGGTCTGGAGACTGGCTAGGCCAATCCAGGACCTTGAAATGCTTTTTATAGAGCCACTCCTTCGTTGCCTGAGCAGTGTGTTTGGGATCATTGTCATGCTGGAAGACCCAGCCACGTTCCATCTTCAATGCTCTCACTGATGGAAGGAGGTTTTGGCTTAAAGTCTCACAATACATGGCCCCGTTCATTCTTCCCTTACCACAGATCAGTCGTCCTGTCCTCTATGCAAAAAAACAGCCTAAAAGCATGAGGTTTTCACCCCCCATGCTTCACAGTAGGTATGGCGCAACTCAGAATTCGTTCTTCCCCCAAACACGGTGAGTTGAGTTTTTTTTTTTGAGTTTTTTTACCAAAAAGTTCTACTTTGGTTTCATCTGGACCACACGATATTCTCCAAATCTTCTTTCTGGATCATCCATATGCTTTCTGGCAAACCTTCAGATGGGCCTGGACATGTAGTTGGCTTAAAGCACGGGGTACATACCTGGCACTGCAGGATCCGAGTCCCTCTTCGGCGTAGTGTGTTTACTGATGGTAGCTTTGTTTACTTTGGTCCCAGTTCTCTGCAGGTCATTCATCAGGTCCCTCCCTGTAGTCTGGGATTTTTGCTCACCGTTCTCATGATCATTTTGACCCCCTTCGACAGCTCTTTGGTCTTGGCCATGGTTGATTTTGGAGTCTGACAGTTTGAGGCTGTGGACAGGTTTCTATTATACAGATAACAAGGTCAAACAGGTGCCATTAATACAGGTAACACGTGGAGGACAGAAGAGCTTCTTAAAGAAGATGTTACAGGTCTGTGAGAGCCAGAAATCTTGCTTGTTTGTGGGTGACCAAATACTTATTTTCCACCATGATTTACACTTAAATTCTTTAAAAATCCTACAATGTGATTTCCTGGATTTTTTTTTTTCATTTTGTCTCTCATAGTTGAAGTGTACCTATGATGAAAATTACAGACCGCTCATCTTTCTAATTAGGAGAACTTGCACAATCAGTGGCTGACCAAATACTTTTTGCCCCACTGTATATCATTGTGAGGATCAAATGTCCCCACAAGGATAGATCTGACCTTGTAAAAAAAATTGTTAGTCCTGATAAAGGAATTGGCTTTTTAAACTAAAATTACAATTAAATAGCTTCAGTAATAATATGTCAGTGAAAGTCTTTACAGTGATCGAAAACAATGTATATTGGTGCAGGTATGGTGGATTTGAACCTGCTCCGGGAAGAGGTTCAGCTTTATAGCTGCACTCCTCGTAACTTCTCTGTGTCCCTGCGTGAGGAGTTGAAGAGGACAGATGTCATTTACTGGCCAAGCTGCTTACTGGTGAAGCGCTGTGGAGGAAACTGTGCCTGCTGCTCACACTCTTGCAACGACTGCCAATGCAATCCCACCAAAATCACCAAAAAATACCATGAGGTACGACTTCACAGGGCTCTGGGGTCATGGATTGGAAAAACTGTGGGACCCATTGTCCCAAAGGCAATATATGTTTTATTTTAAATATTAATCAGAATATTGCAAGTACTGGCTACTTATCATTTTAATAAGTGTATTTCTGAAATGTCATGAATAGAAACATCAGTGTGATCCAAAGCTCACAGCAGTCTACTTAATAGTACATAAAAACAGTGTGACATCATACAATGAGCTGTCAGTTTGTTAGGCATTACATCCAAGTGACCCAAAACTGGCTGCTCAATGACAGATTTGATCCTGTGCTTAATAGAGTAGAATGAAATTTATAGATCTGTCACTTTGTGGAGACAAAAACAGCTTGTGTTAGTCATCCTCTAGTCCTATATCAGTGATCACAGGATGCTGAATACAAAATACAGTTTTGGCTGGATATTTTTGGTTGGTGGACTAGTCCAGCAGTGACACTGAGGGGTTTAAAAACACAAAGTTTTGAGCTTAATCAAATAGAAGAAGTTCATGTGAAGAAAGCCACCAACATCCCAGAGTTGACGCAATTCTGTACAGATGAATTTGCTAAAATTCCCCCAAGCCAATGTGCAGGACTGGTCAATATTTACTATAAATATTTATTTGCACTTTTTGCAGAACAAAGGTGTCACACGAGATACTGAAGGCAAAGTTTAAAACACTTTAACCACTCACAGTTATAGAATATTGGCTAAAAAATTACTATGTATAATATTTTTGTCTCATTTGTTCTCTTTATCTCCTTTAGGAATGTTGTTTTTTAGGAATGATGTTTTAGGACATACAGTATTTATTCAGAAAAATAGAAAATACTATATGTTTAGCAAACATTCAAGCACCATTGTAGTTTCTCTATCATGCCAAAATGGAGTTTACAGCAGTTAATTAGGGGCCAGTGAAGCACGTTTTTGAACTGATACAAATGAATACAAAATGGAAGTCAATACTTATTGCCTTAAAGTGTGTATTTGTACTTTGTATTTGTATGTATACAGGTACTGATGCTCAAATTCAGACCAGGTCGAGGAGCACAGAAGTCATTGACAGACGTTGCATTGGAGCACCATGAGGAATGCAGCTGTGAGTGCAAAAATGACTTTAACTAAACCAAACCCATGGAAGGTGCTTCACTGGGGAAATATTTATTTGTTGGATGTTTTACGACAATGTACACACCCATGAAATGAGGACTGATGGATCTCACTAATATGTGGAACTTTCCACTGGCCTAACTGAGCATTTTCAGAAAAAAAATCCCATATAGCTTACCCATGGACACAGTATATTTGTGTACCTACATCTGTGGTGGGAATTAGGAAGACAAATGGCATCTGTGGCATGTTCAGTATGAACAGAACATGAGGGAGCATGAAAGCAAAAGAGACTGAACTTTGCAGATCTTGCTGAGGTGCTGATATTTGCTTCTAATTACAAACAAGCACTTCCGATTCCTCTTATTCAACCTCCAAGGTTCTTCATGTCAATCTTTAAGCATCACTGGAGTTTTTAAGAAGTGCCAATGCAATATCTATGCCTATACTCTTACACTCTTCATTGGAGGTCACTGTGGATCAGAGAAAACCCTCCAACTCTTGAACTTTTCCAAAGAAGAACTCTAGCTCTCATGTGTACTCCAAGCTGCAGAGAGAAATGAGAACAGACCATCCTGGAACTCCTTACGTCATCTCTGTATTCCATTTGAGCTTTTTTTTTTTTCATAAAACCTCTCATAAAGGATTGACATATGAAAGATGAAAGCATATCCTTACATTTCTTTCAAATTGGAGCCAGGAGAATGAATCTTTTTGCAGCTCATTTATCAAATGTAACACAATGCTGTTTGAGATGAGTGAGGGACCCAAGCAAGAATATTTTTGTAGATACCATTTCTTGCTCTAATTCTGTTGTAAATAGATTTTCTGTTCAGTTTTTTTGGTTTCTTGAGTTATTTTCTGTGCCCTTATTCTTAACTTTTTTAATGCATAACTTTTAATGCACTGTTTGATGTCTCTTCCTTTCAGTACAGTATTAATCAACCTTGGGTCAATCTGAAAGTCAGAGCCAAATCCCCAATGTGGAATTAATTCTTACAATGTTCATTTGTGTAAAGCTGGGCTCACATAAACACTGTACATTTCTAAGAGTCGATTCCCCGCTTTGGATTTTGCTGTAAACAGATATACAGATGGCTGTGTCTGTGTTTTTTTTTTTTGTTTTTTTTTTGCAGTAATTATGAAATTCTGAACTGTTTTTAAATAAAGTCATTTGGACATATCAATGAGTAAATCTACTTTAAGGTAAAGGATTTTGTATTTGTGTAGCATCTTCATCTTCCAACAGATATCAACAACTGAAGAAGTTGAAGAGCATCATTTATTTGCCAGATATCGTTGATGCAGTCCTACAAGTGAAACAAACCCTCAAATCCAAAAATATAACTGAACAGCTGATGGCTCAGTGTGCTGTTGGAGGATCCATTGGTAACAGCTGGAAAAAAATTTCTGAACTGACAACACTTTAAAAAGTAGAATGTAACCACTGAGCAACCACCACTACTATAAGACGAGCTAATCAAATCTATTGTTATTAAATATAGACTATAAGGTATCTCTTACTCAAAGCAAAATTATATCTGGTCTCATGACCAGATAAATAAAAAATATCATACACAGCAAATTAAAGCCCACAGTTGGGTATAAAGATAACAATTCTGTAATTATAATGCTGAATGAACTTGCCAATAATATATTCATTAGTGTCGCCATACTTTTTATATGGCTGACTTACTAATACAAAGCATTATATTACAATAATACATACTGTATTAAAGACCAACAAGCTATTACCTTGTGTCCAAATGCCCAGCTGTGTTAACGCAAAAATCAAAAAGAATTTTAAATTCTGCATTTTACAGCTTTTGATGTTATGATGCTCAACATGTCATTGGATTATAATGTAGCAGAATACGTAGCCTACAAAAGGAGTATCTCAGCATTTTGTACAGTTGACTATATTATTGGATTTTGTATTAATTATTTTTAGGTTAATAAAACAAATATCTAAGAAAATTGTGTCTTCATCTTTGTCCTGCACCAAATAGGACCTGGACCTAATACCTGTGTCATTTTCCTATGTAATGCAAGTCTGAAGGAGAATTTATAAGCAATAAAAAGGCACCAGATGAGAAGCTGGTTTAGGGGAAAGATCAATGCACCTTGCATTGTGGTTCTAATGAAGCAGACCAAAATTGTGCTGTAATATTTCCTGTTTATACAAGGACAACAAAAAATAATCACTCAGATGCACAGTTTGACATTTAGCAACTGTTGAAGGTTATTAACTCTTCATTTTTATTAAAAGAGAAAATCAGTATTTGACCCACAATTTATTGTTGGTGTGGTTGCCAGGATCTTTGTATTGATTGCATAGGAAGGATATCTTCTACAGTAAACATTCATAACATCATTATAGCTTTAGCCATGGAAGTATGCATCTAATACTCATGTATTTAAATGTTGTTAATACATGAGCAATAGTCAATTATATTACAACCCTGACAGAAAAAAAAAAGTTGGGACAGTATGGGAAATTCATATAAAAAAGAAAAAAGTTTTTCTTACATTTTCTTTTACTTTTATTTCATTGCAGACAGTTTGAGCCTGAGATGTTTCATAGTTTTTGTTTTTGTTTTTTTCTGGTCACCTTCATTTCCTTTGTTAATAAACATCCATCCCTGCATTTCAGACATGTACCACATTCCAAAATAGTTGAGACAGGAGAATTTAGAATTAGTAATGAATAAAAAAAATAAATAATGATGTGATTTCAAACAGGTGATGTCAGCAGATGATGGTAATCATGATTGGTACAAAAGCAGCATCCAGAAAAGGCTGAGTCTTTGATCAGCAAAGATGGGCAGAGGATCTCCAGTTTGAGAAAATTCCATGAGAAAACTGACATGTTTAAAAACATTGTACTTCAAAGACTGGAAGGGATTTGCATATTTCTCCCTGTGCAGTGCATAATGTCATTAAACGATCCAAGGATTCGGGAGGAATTTCAGTGCGTAAAGGCCAAGGGTGCAAACTTAAGCTCAATGCCTGTGATCTTTGATCCCTCAGACGACATTGCATCAAGAACCGCCATTCAACAATAGCTAATAGAACCACGTGCAAACTTTTGGTAATTACTTCAGCAAACCTTTGTCAAAAGACAAAGACCTTCATCTTTTAACTTTTTTTTATGTGTTGCAGGTCTGAAATGCAGGAATGGATGTTTATTAACAAATTAAATGAAGGTGACCAGACAAAACATGAAATATCTCAGGTTCATAGTGTCTGCAATGAATAAAAGTCAGAGTAAATATAATAACACTGCGTGTTTTTATATGCATTTTCCATACTGTCCCAACTTTTTTCTGATTTTGAGTTGCATAAAATATGTTTTATTATAAAGTTAGCAGTACCTTATATATACAATGAGCCATAAAAATGGAGCTTACCAAGGCGTATCACCTACTTCCATTCGTCCAAAGTCCAGCCCCAGCCCTCGCAACTATTGTAGGCACTTTGGACAGTGAACAGGGGTTAGTATGTGCAGAGTGCTGATATGCAGCCCCATACTCAACATGTTGTAATATTCTCTGTGCTGTGACACAGTCCTCTCATAACCAGGTTCAAATGTTATAATAGGTGATCTGTTTGTTTAGACCAGACAGTATAGTCTTTGTTGCCCTTGCCCATTGATGATCCTTGGGTAACTAACGTTCTGTTGCCAGTTTAAGATTTGTCTATCCTCAGTTCACTGTTGGTAACCCCAGAAGTCTTGTACTTTAAGAGTTGCTTCAACTCTGGCCTTGTCTGAGCATTATGACTTTAACCTCGTCAAACTCTCTCAGGTCTATACGTCTGCCCACTTCTGCCACATCAAACATGTTGACTATGAGAGCCAGCTGATAGCCTAGTGCATAACATATCCCAGACCTTGACATGTGTAATTGTAACATGAGACTCAGCATTATTTATTTTTTCTGATCTTTTATTGTTATTGTTGTTTACTTTATTTTTATTATTTTATGTATTTATCTATTTTCCAATCTGCTTGTGGTCATAATGTTTTGGCTCAATGCTGTAGGTTATTAGGCATTTGTTAACTATTTTTTATGTAGATGGAAGTGTTTCTGCATAGTGTTTGTTCTCTATGGATAATGACCATTATGCACATTATGTACCTTTATAGAGTTTCGCAAAATGCAGGAAACTATTGCGATTGTACTGTAATAATAATAATAAAAGAAATGAATGATTAAATGATAAGTTAAACATTTTGATATCTGCAAATAAGTGGATAAAAATTATATTAAGGGTAATAAATACCCTTTTTATTACAAAATGAATGTATTTGTTATTAATTATTAGAATGAAACCATACGTATTGTAGATTTGCATATGTGAATTACATTTAACTTAATAATTAAAATATAACTATTTGACAGCTATTCCTTGGAAACTATGAACTGGGCAATACATTTTTAAAGCATCTGTCAGATATGAGTCAGATTTTCGAAAAAAATAGACCAGATCACCATGAACAGAATGAACAAAACAAACAGAATGGCAAAGAATAGATCATTGTTGCCTCAGTGATAAAGATACTGAACTACTAACCAGAAGGTTGAAGTCGCAACAATGCCAAGCTGCCACTGTTTGGCCCGTGAGCAACACCCTTAAAGCACAAGTGCTTGGATCAAACCTTGTAAGATTGTAACAGCAGTAAATTCGGGCTAAAAAAATCTGCTAAACACTGTAAAAAGTACAAGTACTTTTTTTAGGTTCCATATGTCTCAGCCCACATGCCTCTAAATTATTAATCCTTATGTAGGCCTATGTCTAAATCATTACCTCACTGACAATACCAGGCTATAATTTATTTCTATGTATGTCAGCATGTCTGATGTGGCCGATGCACAAGTCATCTTTGCTGAATTAAGTGTATGACCTTTTTTAGCTCATCTCTCATGTTTCATCTACCAACTGTCACCA
This sequence comes from Ancistrus triradiatus, assembly GCA_025084515.1. Classification (NCBI taxonomy): domain Eukaryota; kingdom Metazoa; phylum Chordata; class Actinopteri; order Siluriformes; family Loricariidae; genus Ancistrus; species Ancistrus triradiatus. Next base: position 108,271 of record JAJAGP010002037.1, read on the forward strand.
GATTCAGCTCTTTGATGCAAATGCATTCCCAATATGCTGTTATTTGAGATGTACATTTTAAACTGTGATCATGGTGTCCTCAAAGCATAAGGATCAACTCACTAAAGTAACAGGACTTTAAGATCACTCATTCCTCCAGGTTTTTCAGCGGATCTGATAGAGAGAAATGTTCATCTGGAGCGTGTTGTTGTTGGATAAAAAGCGAACACTTGTTTTTCATCTTGTGGTAACTCATGCAAGACTTTAATGTGGGTAGATGGTCAAGATTTCTTCATATTCATCCATCATTCTGAGATTACGATTTGGCAGAACACCTGCCATTCACTCAACCAGATGATTTTTACATTGCATGACTGTCTGGATGTTTTAAACTTAGTACATCTGTCTATGGTGGAATCATATCCACATTCTATCCACAATCACACATGCCTTAGTCAGTATATCAGGACATCAGTATACCTTACATGGACTATGTTATGTGTGTGTATATATACAATGGTACTTGAAAGTTTCTGAACCCTGCATAAATATGAGCTAAAACATCATCAGAGTTTCACACAAGCCCTAAAAGTAGATAAAGAGAACCCAGTTAAACAAATGAGACAAAAATATTATACTTGGTCATTTATTTATTGAGGAAAATGATCCAATATTATATATTAGTGAGTGGCAAAAGTATGTGAACCTCTAGGATTAGCAGTTAATTTGAAGATGAAATTAGAGGTGTTTTCAATCAATGGAATGACAATCAGGTGTGAGTGGGCACACTGTTTTATTTAAAGAACAGCGATCTATCAAAGTCTGCTCTTCACAACACGTTTGTGGAAGTGTATCATGGCACGAGCAAGGGAGAGTTCTGAGGATCTCAAAAGAGTTGTTGATGCTCATAAGACTGGAAAAGGTTATAAAACCATCTCTAAAGAGTTTGGACTCCACTAATCCACAGTCAGACAGGTTGTAATATGAAATACAGGTATGAAATATGTGAATATGGTGGTGGTGGTATCATGGTTTGGGCCTGTTTTGCTGCATCTGAGCTAGGTCGACTTGCCATCATTGATGGAACAATGAATACTGAAACCAAAGTTTCACATACTTTTGCCTCTCACTAATATGTAATATTGGATCATTTTCCTCAATAAATAAATGACCGGGTATAATATTTTTTTGTCATTTGTTAAACTGGGTTCTCTATCTACTTTTAGGACTTCTGATCTGATGATATTTTATGAAATGTGTTTAGGAGATGTGTTTAGGAAATCTGATGATGTTTTAGGTTATATTTATGCAGAAATATAAAACATTCTGAAGGGTTCACAAACTTTCAAGCACATCTGTGTACACACTCCCTGGCCAAAAAAAAAAAAAGAACGTTACATACTAATATTCCGTTGGACTGCCTGTAGCTTTGATTATTGCATGTATTTGCTGTTGGAACAAAGCGCAAGGTCTTCTCCAGCACACCCCAAAGACTATATATATTTCTACATACTACATATATATAGTCTTTGGGGTGTGATGGAGAAGACTTTGCGCAGTGTTCCACTGATGCCACGGTGAATAGATATATATACATATATGTCCTTCTCTTGATTTGATTCTAAGTTACCTGGTGTTTTGTTTTTTTTTTTGTTGTTTTTGTTTTTTTTTATTGGAGAAGTGGGTATTATATTGATAGCCCCTTTAGTGGCTCATTAACATTCATTGGCAGGCTGGTCCTGAGGTTTACCATAAATGCAACTGTAATCAACCCTCACAGCACGAATGTTCTGGGTTCAATCCCAGGGTGGACTGGCCTGGGTCCTTTCTGTGTGGAGTCTGCATGTTCTCCCCATGTCCATGTGGGTTTACTCTGAGTACAGTCCAAGTGTTAGGTTAATTTATTATGCTAAAGTGGCATTGACTTGAGTGTATATATATGAATAGTATTGATGTAACCTTGTGTGTGTGTCACTGAAATGGCCACTGTTGCTAATAACTACGTTATATTACATATTGTCGATCATTGGACCCAAAATTTCAAACTTGGATACATCACTCCATACTCTTTTCCACTGATCTTCAATCCAATCTTTGTGAGCTTCAGCATATCTTAGCCTTCTCCTCTTGTTACCCTTCCAAAAAAGTGGTTTCTTGTCTGCCATCCTTCTAGACCATTGTTGATCAGCCGTCTTCAGTCTATAGGGTCAACTTGGCACCCCGATAAAGCTGCCAAATGCTTCTGCCAAATGCTGCAAAAAGTCTGTCCTCCTAGGTCTACCACTGTAAAACTACTTATAGCTTAAGGTCTCTGTACACAAAGCTGACTTCATCACTGCCTATGGTACTAGCCTATCTGTTCACTCAGTAAAACTTGGATTATCTCAGAAAACACAGCAACACCTGATTTGTGGTCCTCTGCTTTCACATTCTCCCCTACTCCTAATAAGGTCTGCTTATTTCTTCAGCCTGGACATTTCTTCTTTCCTCATTGCCTGAACTTCACTTAATCTCTTATGAATGTCATGCTATTAATGTGCTCAAGTCTTGCGAAATTCATAACACTGTGATCTTTTGACCACCTGGACTGCCTGGCAACTTTATTGAATACTTTGATTCTCTTCTCAGCTCATATCCAGAACATATCATTCCTCTGATTTTACTGGGTGACCTCAGCCTCTCTCCTCATGCCATATTGTCCATGGTCATCTGCCATCTTGACCCTTTTGACCTGACTCACACACCATCACAACCAACTCACAGAGAAGGAAACGCCCTTGATCTCATCGTCACCAAGTGCTCCATCTTACAAGAACTCCAACAATACAAGAAATCATATTCATATTTCAGACCACTTTTTGTGTTTTTCCCTTCCACTTCCCCTTAACACCAGTTCCACTCCCTTTAGTACAGTGACAGTCAGAAGAAAACTTTGACTGTCACTGGAGTTTCTCATTCAGAGAAAACTCTGACTCATTCTTCATTCTCATCGACTGCCCTCTCATGCTTGCCATCTTGAGGCTCTTTCTCAGCCTTTCCTGATGACTGCAGCTGCTACCCTCAGCAAAACCACCTCCAACTCTCCAAGTCATCTTCATTTCCATGTCAGAAAAATCACTGTCATCCAGTCCCTGGCTAACGGACATTCTGTGGTCTCTTAGATCAAAGGTTTCCAGTGCTCAGAGAAAATAGAGAAAAGACATCTCACCAACAGATCTGTATATTGCTTTCTCTTTGTTTGTCTAAGCAGCCAAAACAGCTTCCTTTCACTCCAGAATCAACTTCCAAATGAAACCAAATGAAATTAGTTTCAACCTTCTCTTCTTTACTCAGCCCTCTTCCTACCTCACCTAAGTCCTGGATAGCTGTCCTCCTAATTTGAACAAAATGACCTCCTTGATACCAACCAGTCTGGGAACAAGTGGGACAATTCTACAGAATTTTCTCTACTCTAAGTAACAGAACCTCATCGTTGAGCCAAGGAAAGTCCCATGTTTTTAGTAATTATTTTTCTGGATCTGTCTTCTGCATTGGACAATGTGAATCATTGGCTTCCCATCTCCACTCTTGTTTACTTTGGCATTGGGAGTCATGCAGTTATCTTTTCATACTTCAGCAATCCCACCTAGACATAATGGCAAGGTTCACTTTCATCATACCTTTGATGACTACAGGAGTTCATCAATGATCAGTTCTTGTTCCAAGCCTGTTATTCCTGTGCATTAATCCTTGGGCTTACATATTAGATTCCATGGTTTCTTATATCACTGCTTTGCAGATGATACTCAACAAAGAACTCCCCAACACTAGACCTCTTAATCAGTGTAGACGGTATCACTGTCCTCCCAGCCCACATGGCAAGGAAATCTTAGTGTGTTTTGCGACAAAAACATCAATTTTTTTAAAAAACCATATCACATCAACCACCAAGTCATTAATTTCTAGTCTGACTGTTAATGAATAAATATAATTAAATTATTGCATCACTTGCATCATGGCAACTTCAAATGTTTGCACATTTTGAACTTGCTCTGGTCTGCCAAATGAATACATCTAAATGTATCTCCACATGTAGTGTTTGATAATATCTTCCTTATTTGTTTGTCAACAGAATTTAGTATGGAAGACACAGAGAGGTCAGCTTACCAGTGTCTGCCAACTATCCTGGCCCCAGAGGCTCAGATGGCTGGTTGTTGGCTGGAATAAGCTTTAGCTGCTTGGATGGTTCCACTAAATGGTTTGGAAGTGTTCCCTAGTAATGACAATGATCCATAGAGAAAATAATTCCAAACAGCAGATCTTTTTCTGCATGATTACACAAAAGCACGATGATAGAGAGTTACTAGATTGAACACATTACATGTTAGCAGTGAATATGATGCAACCTGCACCACTATATAAAAAAAAATTATATATATATATATATATATATATATATATATATATATATATATATATATATATGCAATGAGGAAGAACATGGGATAGAAACTATCTATCTATCTATCTATCTATCTATCTATGAGATCATAGCAGTATAAATACTTTAAAGTATCACGTTTAGTATGCAAATACTGTTAACAGGCATTCAGGTAGCAGAGCAGCAATTTGCTAGCAATCCGTTGCAGTAACCTAGGTTTGAGTCCTGGTGCTGCCTTCTGGCAATGCCTGTCATCACAAAGGCATGGTTGGCCTTGTTTTAGCAAGGGGTTTTGCCTACAGTTCTGCTCTCTGGATTATGATCATGGTTTGTGGAAAAGCTTTAATAGCTTGCATATAAACTTGCCCCTCGCTCTTGTGGGTTAAGTTTAATTTACTGCACTGTTCCATAACTCATGATGGATGGGAAATAAGATTTAGTGCCTTGGTTTGAATTACCCAACCTATGTATTAAATGCATTTGCCTTCAAGTTTTAGCTACTTACCTGCCAAAATGCCTGCTTTCTCAAAGTTTGTTTGTATTTTTATCACTTCTATATGAAATATGAATATATTTTGGGGCAAAAGTGTGAAACCACTACAGCTTCTAGTTTAAATATTCTTTATTTAAATATTTTTTATATTACAAATTATATAAATAGCATCTCTGTGGTAATGTGGGACTGTGGTAGCCTAGTGGGTAAGGTACTGGACTATGGACCACAAGGTCCAGGGTTCAAATCCCACCTGTACCAAGCTGCCATTGTTGGGTCCTTGAGCAAGGCCCTTAACCCACAATTGCTTGGATTGTAAGATTGTATCAATTGTAAGTTGCTCTGGATAAGGGCGTCTGCTAAATGCTGTAAATGTAAATGTAAATCTCTATTTAAGTAAACCTGAGTATTTATGGGAGCACTTAAAGACAGAGAAAGTTAAACTTTCAGTGACAACACAAGATAATCTTTCGAGTATTGTGAAATAATGCTGGATAGACCAGGAAGACCATGCCAGCTCGAGGGCTCACTGCCATTACAGCAAAAGTGAGAACATGTCAAATACTAATAAATTCTGAAATTTGTTTTGTTTAGTTTTTTTTTTCTTAACTTTTCACTGAAATTTTTTTATGTTGATTGTAAGATTTCGAAATGGAAAACATTTATTAAGTTTGAGAGAAATTCAAAATAAAAGCATTTTTTCTATTGGTTTGAGACTTTTGGCCCCTATATTCAGTCATATTCTGTATAGTTTATACTGATCTAGACACCAATTAAAGCACATTTTAATTCTCCATTGATTATTTAAAACACTGGTTATGAGTTTATTTTTAGAGACTATAGTGAGCAGCAGATATGAACAATGTGCAATTTTTAAACCAATGTGGATTGTTATACTGATAAAGCTGTCCTGAGTAATTGAAATGATGCTATGGATTAATATATGACTATGTTAAATATATGGTGTAGATTGGTAACATTTTACATCATTAAATTTATGGCAGTGTTCACCCATTTTCTAAATAATTAGACTCTATCCCTGAGTTCATACTCTACAACCCACACTAACACTCTCTCTTCTTGCTCCATGGAAGGTCTTTCTGTCACTGTCCATATTGCAAGACAAACTAGGGAAATTTTATGGTGGCAGGTCTGTAAAACGATTTCTCTGGGAACTCAATCAGTAGTGTCTGTACAGGGAAGTATGGTGGTCAGTTAATTACAGACTGCTTGAAAGGTTGGTTTCTAGGAACCAGTGGCAGTTAAGGAGAAATAAAGTGATTTGACATTTCAGTGAGAGGCACCAGACTCAAGCAAGGAAGAGAGATTCCTTTTTGAGCTACAGTGTACAAAATCATATTTATGGTCTTCATAATGATAATTTCATGCACCATAAAAGAAGGAACAGTTATACAATAATGTCAAATAAACAGCGTTATTATAAAATTATAAAAATTATCTTATAAAAATGTATAAAAAAAGAGGTCAAATGAGAATGGCCAGACTGGTTCGAGCTCATAGAGAAGGAACTGTAAACCATATAACCAACTGTTACAACTGAGGTATGCAGAAGATCATCTCTGACACACAACACATCAAACCTTGAAGCAGATGGGCTCCGGATGCCACTCTTGTCAGCTAAGAACAGGCAACTGTGGCTACAGTGTGCACGGGCTCACCAAAATTGGACAACGAATTATTGAAAAAAAAAGTGAGTCTTGATCTTTGCTGAAACATTCTGATGATAGGGACATAATTTGGTGTAAACAACATGGACAAAGCAACAACGCATGGATCCATCCTGCCTGTATTGTCAGTGGTTTGGGCTGGAGGTGCTGGTGGTATAATGGGGTGGGGTATATTTTCTATATCGATTGAAAATTGTTTAAATGCCACCGCCTACCTGAGTATTGTTGCTGACCATGTTCATCCCTTTATGACCATAGTGTACCCATCTTCTACTTGTCTACGAGATTGTCATAAAGCTAAAATCATCTCAAACTGTTCTGCAGACACAGGTAAGCTGAGCTCTTTGTGAAAAACATGAGGATCATCATATCAAACACAACATGTAGAGACACATACATTTACATTTAGTCATCTGGCAGAAACTCTTATCTAGAGTGTCCACAGGGACCTGGGTTCCACTGTACCTTCTGACTCAGTCAGGCACTGCAAGCAGACATGATTGGCTATGCTTGATGAAGAAGATTAAATATTCCCACAACAATGCAGATCATCCACCATACTTAATGGTAGATTAGGTTCTGTATAACCATTTTTATGCCAAACCCAACTTGTTTGTTGCAGAAAGCTAATTTTGTCTCACCCATCCTTAGTCATTAATTCAAGTCAGTGTTCTAGTTTTGTCTAGCAAACTTCGCCTGCTCTTGTTGTGGTAAATGAAAGAAAAAAAACCTTTTTATAGCCTATGAGTTGCTTTAAAAGTATTAATGCACTATGTGTTAAAAAGGTAAATTGGCAAGGTAAAAAGGAGGATTGCACCTTACTATGAAATGAAAAGATGCTATAATCACTTTTAGAAACTCAGAAAGCTGTATTGTCTTTCACTGCTATTTTAGTAGTACAATCCACAATATTTTTGACCCATGTTCTCTTCCATAAATTATTTTCAAAAACACACAAAACACAAAAAAGGCCACTGGGAAATGTAGAAAAGGAGGATTGCACCTTACTATTTAAATTTATTCTTGAAAAGATGCTATTATCACTTTTAGAAAGTCAGAAAGCTGTATTGCTGCATTGTTTATCCTCTCTATACTACTATCTTAGCAGTAAAGTCTACAATATTGACCCATTTTCTCTCCCATAACCTAATTTCAAAAACACACCGATTAAAGAAACCTGGACAGACTGGGTTCAACAGGATCAGCGCCCTTCAACTGTCTGTCCTGCTCTATTAAGGGCACGTCTACATATGGACAAAATGAGCAAGCCTCAGACTTCCTGGTATCCAATTTACTTCCTGAGAATACGGCTTTGCCCTCCACCTTTGGTCTCCACCAAGGTCATTTCCTGCCATGCCACCACAGCAGTGACTGACCTTGTTCAAATAGCTAAAAGTGACAACTTGGTGAAATATACAATTCCCCTTATCCCAAATGCAGCTGAACTGCCAAGTTTGGTTTAGATTTACACATGTGCTATGAAGCTAATTTAACTAACCAGGAAGGGCTTAATGTCCCAGTTTATGGTATGTGCAACATCCAATTGGTTATCTATCTAATAATGGACACCACTTGGCATTATAGCGGCCACCTTTCTGCTGTAAAATTAAACATTTAAAGGATTATTCTGGTCTTGGATGTGTAGGCTATGTGATTAAAAAGTTATTTTAACGCAGGTAATACTTGCTGTTCATTCTTTCATTCATTTTTATACTCGCTTTATCCAGTCCAGGGTCTTTGTGAGCTGGGGCTTAGCCAGTAGCACAATGTGCAAGGCAGGAATCAACACTAGACAATCCATCACCGGACATGTACACACACATGCACACTTGGAAAAACTGGAGAGCCAAGTTGACCTAACACATGTCTTTGAAATGTAGGAGCAAACCTAACTACCCAGATAAAACCCATACAGACTGATTCTGGTTCAGAAATTGAACCAGGGATCTCTGGAACTGTTCAGGAGCAGCCCCACCCCAGAACCACCACAGCTGCCCTTAAATGTATTTTATTTAATGTATTTATTTATTTACCACTTTATTACTTATCATATTACAGGTATGCCCCATTTAACGACCATCTTAACAATTATAATATATTATAATAGGAAATAAAAATCTGACTTTTACCTCTGGATGTTGCAGCCATAAACAGCCACTCAGTACTGTCACCTTAACACACAAGCAGAGGCAGGCGTTTAAAAGCAGGAAGTCTGTTGTGTGTATATGTGTGTGTGTGTGGACTACAGACTGTCCTAACTCGGTTGATGTGTTTAGAGACTTTTTTGTGCAAGTTACTTTGTGTGTTTGTGTGTATGGCGGCTTAGTTGTAACAAATTGTACTGTAAATGCCGTTCATAAGTGTATGTGTCTGTCCTACTACTCCTTGTTTGCCCCCTCCTACTACATGTATATTATCTCTAACCTATCATTTTATAAACTGCTTCATATTCACTCATTAAGTCTCTGTTTCATCTGGCTGATCTTCAGTGTTGTTTGTAATACTATCTATCAGTGCGTTTTTGGCTTCCGTCATACAAAAGTGCCAAGTCCATTATACCATCCTCTTATGTATTATGGCTTTCCCCTACACAGGGTCATAAGAGTACATTACTGTATTTTTATAATTAATGTGAATATACATAAATGAAAAAAGATATGTTACTATGGTAATGTCCAGTCAACATCCATTTTAGTCAAAGACCTGTCTCACAGAATGTAATGTGTTCCTTAAACAGTGCACACCAGCATATCAGAATAGGGATTGGGGCCAAAAAAATTGCGTTTGTCACACTTGATAGCATTCACCACCAAGAAACAATGTCTTATGAGTATCAGTTACAGTATAATCAAGGACAGTTTTATTATTTATTGTTTATTGTAATTCATTAGTTCAAATACAGAGAAGGAATAGGTGGGAGTGAAGTGGATACATCTAAGCTTGATTAAATGTAGCATTTCTTTGTAGGATTCAATGAGGGATCTTTGACCTTGTAAGAACTCTACTATCACATCTGGCATGTCAGACACTGCTGACACAGGAACACACATCTCACTCTCTCCATATGGCAAAGGAACTCAGAGAGGCCAAATCCACTCTGCAGATTTTATGGGTAATCAGGCTGGAAGAGTTTGTTCTTGAGCTGAACCAAATGAAAGCTTACAACATTCTGCTTACCTTGATAAATTGTAATTCACACAGACAACCTTAAACCACTTGACATTGAAACTAGATACCAGACAAACACTGATTTATGATTAAGACAAATCATTGACAATGTGATGAAGGAGTTTTTTAATCCAAAGAGTTAATGTGTCATTGTTTGCAGATTTGCAGACACATACATCCTTTCCCTCAGACCACTGAACCCTTTGGAAAGTTCCTCTTGTTCGGAACACTGACACACTCATAAATGAATTAAACAGTTGCTTAGCATGTTCAAACTCTGCACTAATTTCAGTGTAATTTAGGACCACTTTGTTATTTTTCCCCTCAAAGGAAATTTCCTCTCAGAAGCTCATTTTCCCGTCACTTACCCCGTGATGTCAGGATTCCCCTCCAGTATCCAATATAAGAATGTACTCCACCGACCCCAGGCCTGCTATTCTATTTTTGTTCCATCTAGAATTTAAAAACACACATATAATACATCTTTTAGTCTGTTGCACGTCAGCAGGTTGAATCTTTTATGCCTTAAGAGAGTGTGTGCACACAATTCCATGCCCAGTTGGGAAAATAAATGACATTTAAATGTTGTTAAACACACTAAGGAAGCAGGGGTTGGTGATATCTTTATATATGAGTCAGTTTTTCTCTATTAAAGTCAACAAGTCATAAATAAACCAGAGTTTTAAAATAATAAACAGGAGGTGAACTAGTGAAGGAAGCCGAAAGAAGACTGGAAACAGCTTGAAGGTCTTAACAGTAGTTTATTAAATTTCGTTTGTGGCCTTTTTTGTGTTATTCTTTTTCTCTTTTTTTAGGGGCAAAACCAGGGCATGTGGTAACTTTTCTCCCTAATTTCATTTAACAGCGGTATGTTGAGAACACTTAAATGGACATATGAATGAGAGCTCTTGTTGATTTTGGCACGTGTACTGAATCAGGACTTTGTGCTTTCTGGGTTCTATAGTGCACTGTACACCGAGACATTAGCAGAAAGGGTGCAGAAGAGAAATGGGATTCTACTGGCTGCTTTCAATTCCCCATTCATCATTTTTTCTGTCTGTACCATCAACTTAATACCTCTGCTAACCACTCATACATGAGACACAATCATTTAACTCACCTACGTACAATTTTGTAGGACAAGTACAATGGAGTCCAACAACAAGAAGCTATTTCTGTTTCATTATTTGTCAAAAACTATCAATGGTAAAAAATATCCTGTGTATCACAAAGCAGAATTTCAATAATACTATTCAATCATACTTTTACAGCGAGTTTTTACTGAAGGAAAGCTGTAGGGACAAAGAGCCTAGGGGGCCATTTATGAGTTCTCACTGTGTCCTATTTATATTGAATGAATTATTCAATCTTACTGTGAATATCAATGGTAAATAATATCTGGACTCTGGATATCTGGATATTTTGAAGCGGTATATATTTATTCCTCACTCCACAGTCTCCTTTCTCTCCTGCTTTCTTCTTTGACCTCTGATTGAAGAAAAGGTCATCAACCACATGTAAGTCCTTCCACATCACCGCTATGCCATCCCAGAATTCACCATTCATGTTTAACCGGCCGCCTTCCTCAGGGCCTTTAATTCACATAAGTGATGTGGTCTCTTTAAAAAAAATGAGAGAAAAAAGAGCAACGATGGAAAAATAACAGCCGGGGTCACTTTACTCTTTAATGGTCAAAGGCTTACAAATTTAGGAAACCACTGATGCTTAACACCATGGAAGTTTCCGCCCTTTTCCAATGCAGGCTTCTGGAAAGTTTCAGCAAGGCATCTGTGTCGATCAGGAGAGTACACAGAGGGCATTCAGCACCCAACGTAAACCTAATCTAAACCAAATGTTTGCTTTGGCACAAGGTCTGAAGAGAACATGACACAGTTGCCACTAGACTGACTCAATGTATTTTTTTGTCTGGGAAAACTCTGAAGACTGCACCGCTCACACTAAACCCTTTTTTGTGTCACTTAGTTTGCATTATCTGGATTAGCAACATAGAACCAACAAGTGAATGTATTAACTGAGAATGTTCAGAAAAGATTGTACAATACAGTGTGTATGGATCAACATTTGACATGTGGAGAGTTTATATGACCATTAACGACCGGGGTCTTACACTATTACAACAAATTTGAATAGGAAATAAGAATCTGTCTTTTAATTCAAGACGTTGCAGTCATAGATAGTTGGTTAAATTGAAAAAATCATGCATATTCTTATGTAAGCATGTCTATATATACAGTCGTATGAAAAAGTTTGGGCATCCCTGATAATTTTCATGATTTTTCTTTATAAATCATTGGTTGTCCAGCTCAGCAATTTCAGGTAAATATATCATATAGCAGATGAACACCGTGATATTTGAGAAGTGAAATTAAGTTTATAGGTTTTACAGAAAGTGTGCAGTAATTATTCAAACAAAATTAGGCAGGTGCATAAATTTGGGCACCCTTGGTTTCCCTTTTCCCCCCCCCCCCCCCCCCCCCCCCCCCCCCCCCCCCCCCCCCTTTTGAGTACTTTAGCACTAATTATTGGAACACAAAATTTGTTTTGTAAGCTCATTGACCCTTGATCTACATACACAAGTGAATCCAACTATGAGAAAGTGTTAAGGTGGCCAATTGGAAGTTTTTCTCCTCTTTGCATCTTCTCTGAAGAGTGGTAACATGGGAGCCTCAAAACAACTCTCAAATGGCCTGAAAACAAAGGTTGTTCAACATCATGGTTCAGGGAAAGGGAAAGGCTCTCTCAGAGATTTCAGCTGTCAGTTTCCACTGTGAGGAACATAGTGAGGCAATGGAAGACCACGACACAGTTCTAGTTAAGGAACTCCCGAAGTGGCAGACCAAGAAGAATCTCAGATAGGCAGAGGCGAAGGATGGTGAGAACAGTCATAGTCAAGCCACAGACCACCTTCAAAGACCTACAACCTCATCTTGCTGCAGATGGTGTCACTAATCATCGTTCAACTATACAGCACACTTTGCACAAGGAGAGGCTGTATGGGAGAGTAATGCAGAAGAAGCCTTTTCTGCAGACACGCCACAGTCACTTGAGGTGTGCTACAGCACATTTGGACAATCCAGCTTCATTTTGGAATAAAGTGCTGTGTACTGATGAAACTAAAATTGAGTTATTTGGACATAACAAGGAGCGGCACACATCCCAAGACAAACATTTGCTACCCACAGTAAAATTTGGTAGCGGTTCCATCAGGCTGCGGGACTGTGTGGCCAGTGCAGGTACTAGGAATCTTGTTAAAGTTGAGGATCGCATATTCCAGTTAATATCTCCAGATTCTTGAGAACAATGTTCAAGAATCAGTGACAAAGTTGCACCGAGGCCAACGACCCAAAACCCTGCTCAAAATCTACTAAGGCATTCATGCAGAGGAACCAGTACAACATTCTGGAATGGCCATCTCAGTCCCTAGACAAATGTGAGCTGTCCATGCTCGGAAACCATCAAACCTGACTGAACTGGAGATGTTTCTAAAGAAGAATGGTCCAAAGCACCTTCAACCAGAATCCAGACTGGAAGCTGTAGGAAGCGTTTAGCGGCTGTTATTTCTACAAAAGGAGGATCTACTAAATATTGATGTCATTTTCTGTTGGGGTGCCCAAATTTATGCACCTGCCTAATTTGTGTTGAATAATTACTGCACACTTTCTGTAAATCCTATAAACTTCATTTCACTTCTCAAATATCACTGTGTTCATCTGCTATATGATATATTTAACTCAAGTTGCTGATCTGAACAACCAATGATTTATAAACTAAAATCATGAAAATTATCAGGGGTGCCCAAACTTTTTCATACCACTGTATGTGTATTTTTACTGGCATCAGTATTTTTTAAGTCATCTCTTGATGTTATGTTTACAGATTTTTATTAAATTTATTTTCATGTATATTGATTTACTTTGCATTAAATACATGCAGAAGTAGGTGTTACATTACAGTCCATTTTGTGCAAGCAGAGACGTAAAATGGAAAAGTTTGAGCTCTGCTTAACACTTCAAGCACTGTGCTGGCTTGACCTACATATACCAAGAAGTGCTGGGCACCTGTCATTTTGACCGCTGTGACTTCCTGCTAGTAGTGCCGTGCTGGATTTACCTACTTAAAGGTTTAAAGTGTTTAAAACGTGAGATTGCTTTGCCTGTTCCGGAAATGAATGTTTTTTTCAAGTGGACTAATGCCCTCTTGGTTGTGTGCAGCCAGTGAGATATGTTAACTTATGTTTATGTTTCAATTGTGTGCATTTATACAAATATTTCGGTTCTACATAGTGTGTGGTTATTAGTGTGTGGTTGTAACTGAATGGAGTGATATGTCTGCAAGAAAATTGAAAGTGATTGAAAGTGAAAAGTAAAACACTTACTCTATTGGTGAACTCAGGGCTCTAGCTGTTAATGCTAACTGCTCAGCCTAAAAGCCAAGACGATTCATTTCCAGTTTCCTTTTGGTTAGCCATCATTACTAGCCATTTTAGGACCAATGGGGAACTATTTCCACTAAGAATACAGTACTCTAAATGTAAAAATAAAGAAAAACACGATAAACCCAATGGAGCTCTTCACTGAGCAAGGGCTATTGTGAATCTGAATCACTGAATCACAGTGTACTAATCGTGAATCATGAATCGTGAATCGAGTTTCGGCTGAAATGTGTTTAAGCAAGTGCGCTGAGTACCGAGCAAACGTCATGAACCGAGTCAAATTTTTATAGTTAAAATGCATTGAGAACCGAATTCGAAAAGTTTCCATGTAGTCGAGAACCGAGGTACCACTGTATACAGAAATCATAAATGGCTAGGTCATCTAATTAGTCACACCCTAATGTTTGCATATTTCACAGAAAGATCATTTGTGTCTAACTGAAATGCAGTTGCCCTTATTGATGAAGCATCTTGCACATATTTATTATTTGCAACTCTCACACCTTCATTCACCCTCTCATACACTATCTGTCCAAATATGTGGACACCTTTTCTAAATAGTGATCTCTGTTCATTTCAACCACACTCACTGCTAACAGGTTTATAATATGAAGCATGCAGTCATGGAATCTCTATAAGCAAACAGTATTTCTTCAGGTTCGACTGAGCTCCCATGAATGGAATTTTATAGGTTTTCACCTGCTCAACGAGTCAGTTAAACAATGTTCTGCTCTGCCCTGCTATAAAACTTAGTCCATAAAGAAGTGGGTTTACAAATGTAATGGGGAAATTGGCTGGCTTACTCAGAGCCTTGATCCTAATTTCATCAGACACCTATGAGATGATTGGAATGCAACAGTGAGCCATTGTCCAAAATCTTGACCTCAGTGCCATGTACCAAAATTTGAAAGAAACCTCAGAACCCAGAACTGTGAGCCACCTTGGAATAACTTCGTCCTTACAAATTTTGTGGTATGATCTTTTTTGTGTTCTTAAAGGTGTGCAAGAACAACAGTTGGTAGTTGGTGATATGGTAAATGCTGTTGCAAACTTTGGCTACTAGATAGATGATAGTTGGATATACAGTGGGTGAAAAAGTATTTAGTCAGCCACTGATTGTGCAAGTTCTCCTAATTAGAAAGATGAGAGGTCTGTAATTTTCATCATAGGTACACTTCAACTATGAGGGACAAAATGAGAAAAGAAATTCAGGAAATCACATTGTAGGTGTTTTAAAGAATTTAATTCTAAATCATGGTGGAAAATAAGTATTTGGTCACCCACAAACAAGGAAGATTTTTGGTTCTCACAGACCTGTAACATCTTCTTTAAGAAGCTCTTCTGTCCAAAGAGAAACAGAAGACCAAAGAGCTGTAGAAGGACACCAAGAAGAAAATTGTAGACCTGCACCAGACTGGGAAGAGTGAATCTACAATAGGCAAACAGGTTGGTGTGAATAAATCAACTGTGGGAGCAATTGTAAGACATACAAGGCCATTGATAATCTCCCTCGATCTGGGGCCCCACGCAAGATCTCATCCCGTGGGGTCAAAAACTCGTCGTGTTTGAATGCTGAGGTGCATCTCAAGAACACCATACTTACTGTGAAGCATGGGAGTGGAAACATCATGCTTTGGGGCTGTTTTTCTGCAATGGAGACAGGATGACTGATCCGTGTTAAGGGAAGATTGAACTGGGATGTGTATTTTGAGATTTTAAGCCAAAACCTCCTTCCATCAGTGAGAGCATTGAATATGGAACATGGCTGGGTCTTCCAGCATGACAATGATCCTAACACACCACTCCGGCAATGAAGGGGTGGCTCTGTATAAAGCATATCCAGGTACTGGAGTGGCCTAGCCAGTCTCCAGACCTCAACCCCATAGAAAATTTGTGGAGGGAGTTGAAAGCCTGTATTGTTCAGCGACAGCCCCAAAAGATCACTATTCTAGAGGAGATCTGCATGGAAGAATATGCGAAAATACCAGCTACAGTGTGCGCAAACCTGACGAAGACTTACAGGAAATGTTTGACCTCTGTCATTGCCAACAAAGGTTATGTTACAAAGTATTGAGTTGACTTTTGTTATTGACCAAATACTTATTTTCCACCATAGCTTACAATTAAATTATTTAAAAATTCTACAATGTGATTTCCTGGATTTTTTTCTCATTTTGTCTCTCATAGTTGAAGTGTACCCATTATGAAAATTACAGACCTCTTTCATCCTTCTAAGTAGGAGAACTTGCACAATCAGTGGCTGACTAAACACTTTTTTGCCTCACTGTGTATATACATGTGTGTGTGTGTGTGTATATATATATATATATATATATATATATATATATATATATATATATATATATATATATATATATGTGTGTGTATATGTGTGTGTGTATGTATGTATCTTTGCCTGTGAGAGAAAGTAATGGCCTTAGCATTAACCAGCATCTGTTACATCTCTGATTTCAACCTATCAGTGTGCATGGATGTGGTTTCCATCCTCCACAAGGCTGTTGCTTCACATTGTAAAACACAGCACTTTCAGGCCCACAAATCCATAAAATTTTGTTTCACTGAAGGAAAGGTGAGTTTTTATTTAACTTAGATTCACAGTAATAGATGAAAGTCAGCACACTGCCTTAGTCCACTTCTCTCTCTCTCTCTCTCTCTCTCTCTCTGGGAGTTTGTACAGGGTGGGTCGTGCTTGACTTCACCAATATGGCCTTAGTCCAAGCCAAATGACCTCGAGTCTTGAGGGCAGGGTGCTGCTTTGAGATGCCAAGGACCTAAATCATTGGTTTGCTCCATGCTACGAAGTCATAAAGTATCACAAAGCCTCTTTTTGAATTGAGTTGAGCAGGAGTTGATGTGTCTCACAGAGTATCTGTCATTTTCACCCTCCCAGAGCAGAAAAGCATCTGTGTCCTTTCATGTCCATTCTTTAGTTCCAATCAACATGATTATTACTTATCAAAGAAATGTCTCGAGGATTTCATCGTGTCCGTTTATGTCATCTCCAAGCCCTTTGATTGCAGACCTGAAAGCTTGCAGCAGAATCTTGGATGGGTTTTGCAGATTGGATTTTCAAATTAGTTTTTGCAGTAGTACCGTGTGATGTCACCTGCTCCAGGCTTGAGACAATCCCTCCCCATGCACCTGATACTTCAGCAAATTAAATAACTTGCAAAAAAGTTCCTTTGAAGTTCATCTCAGATTCATGAGATCAAACAAACCTGTATAAATCTGCTGACTATGCTTAAAAAGTAAGTTATCCAACTATAGCATACAGCTTTTACCAGAAGTCTACCTTTCTGCTAGAGTATATTTGTCCTTTTACAGTGTATGGCTCAATCTGCTGTTTTGGTGCTGTAACAGTCAGTTGTCTGAGGTGTGTGGAAATGTATTAAGCCATAACAGTGTGACTTTTATAAAACTCTGTGAACAATTAGAGTGTCATAGATGAATGTTAGACCATCTTTACATAGAGACTTCATTATTTGTGGAGAGCACATTGAAAAAAGCTACTACTTTGGTAACACATACCAAGTAGGCCAACTTATATACAACAAACCAATGAGTCAAAAATATTATATTTGGTTGTTTATGTATTGAGGAAAATGATCCAGTGTTACATATCTGTAAGAGGCAAACATTTGAACATTTCAGTATCTGGTGTGGTGTGAATTTGTTTACAGTCTGTTTGGCTTGGGACTGTCATCTGGGTTTTTCCTCTGTAACCATGCATAAAGACAGCATTTAATCAGTGGACACCACTAGTTTTCATTACAACACACCTGCCATGATTATTTTCTTTATTAAGATACATTTATTATTTAAAGAGGTTTATTATTATTGGTATATATGGTTGTATAAACCAGCCGCTAGATTGCTCAGGCAGGGTATTTCTAGTGCCGGTCCCAAGCCCGGATAAATGGTGAGGGTTGCGTCAGGAAGGGCATCCGGTGTAAAACATTTGCCAAATCTAGTATGCGAGTTCATGAGTTAGATGAAGTGGTTGAGAGCATTCCCAGGGAGGAGAGACTGGTGATTGGTGCAGATTTAATGGTCATGTTGGTGAAGGTAATAAAGGAGATGAGGAAGTGATGGGCAGGTTTGGTGTTAAGGATAGGAACCTAGAAGGACAGATGGTGGTGGATTTTGCAAAGAGGATGGAAATGGCTGTGGTTAACACATATTTCCAAAAGAAGGAGGAGCATAGGGTGACTTATAAGATTGGAGGGAGGACCACACAGGTAGACTACATCCTATGTAGAAGAGGTTGCTTAAAAGAGATTGGTGATTGTAAGGTAGTGGCAGGGGCGAGTCTAGCTAGGCAGCATCGGATGGTGGTGTGCAGGATGGCTCTGGTGGTTAGGAAGAGGAAGAGGACAAAGGCAGAGCAAATGCGCTATATAAATAAATCTGACTTGACTTGAGGACCAAATGGTGAAAGTTGAGAAAGGAAAAATGTTGTAAGGAGTTCAGAGAGGAGCTGAGAAAGGCTATGGGTGATAGGAAAGAGCTCCCAGACGACTGGGTAGTAGCAGCAACAGTAATTAGACGGACAGGTAGAAAGGTACTAGGTGTGTCTTCTGGACAGGCAAAGGATGAAAAGTAAACCTGGTGGTGGAACAAGGAAGTGCAGGAGGTTATTCAGAGAAAGATGTCAACAAAGAAGGAATGGGACAGGGACAGGACTAATGAGAGTAGGCAGAAGTACAAGGAGATGCGGCAAAGGGCAAAGAGGGAGGTAGCAAAGGCCAAGCAGAAGGCCTATGATGAGTTATATGAAAGGTTATACAGTAGGGAGAGAGAGAAGGAGTTGTATCTGCTGGCGAGACAAAGAGATAGAGCTCAAAAGGATGTGTAGCATGTCAGGGTGATCAAGGATAGAAATGGAAATGTACTGACAGGTGAGGAGAGGGTGAGGGAAAGATGGAAGGAGTATTTTGAGGAGTTGATGAATGTAGAAAATAAAAGGGAAAGAAGGCTGGATGGTGTAGAAATTGTGAAACAGGATGTAGCAAAGATTAGCGAGGAAGAAGTGAGGAAAGCTTTGAAAAGGATGAAGAACGGAAAGGCAGTGGGACCTGATGACATACCGGTTGAGGTATGGAAAAGTCTAGGAGAGCTGGGAGTGGTGTTTTTGACTAGATTATTCAATGGAATTCTGGTGAATGAGAGTATGCCGGAGAATGGAGGAAAAGTTACTTGTACCGATTTTTAAGCAGGAAGGGTGTGTACAGAGTTGTGGGCCTTACGGGGCATAAAGTTGATGAGCCACCCAATGAAGATTGGGAGAGGAGTTGTGGAAGCAGGCTCGACAGGAGGTGACAGGTGTGAACAACAGTATGGTTTCATGCCAGGAAGAGGGCACCATGGATGCGATTTTTGCTTTGAGATGTGATGGAGAAGTATAGAGATGGTCATAAATAGACTAGCTTTCTCTTCCGATCGCCCGTTCTCATCTCTTTCTGGGTACGTTAACTTCGCCTCATCTCTGACGCTATTCTTCTCCCTCCCCCCGACCTGATGCTCTTAGGTCAAACTCACTTTGTTTATTGGCTCCCTTCTCTTATGAGAACCGGATTTCTCGCCTTTCGACTCATTGTTGAGCCTTCTCTCGGGGCCTTTCGCGTGTTAGGCCGAGACCTACCGCATTTTCTTTCGGTTTTGGTTCTTCGCTAATTTTGACTGGGGGGCGCGAGTTATTGCTTTTTTCCCCCGTCAGTACAATGAGGTTCGTTGTGATTTTGCGGAAAGCTAGGACAGGGTTGCCAAGGGAGGAAGTGGTGGTGTATGGAGGAAAGTCTCGAGTAGCTAAAAAGTACATTAGATCGTGGCAAGGGACAGTATGATAACAGTCGTGACAGCGGTGAGATGTTGCTGTAGGAGTGACATATAGTTTCAACTAGAGGTGGGACTGCATTCAAGGATCGGCCCTGAGTCCCTTCTTATTTGCTCTGGTGAGAAAGACTAACAGATGAGGGTCAGACAGGATCGCCGTGGACTATTGATGTTTGAGACAACATTGTGGATCTGTAGTGAGAACAGGGCACAGGTAGAAGAGAAAACTTGGAGAGGTGGAGGTATATCTGGAAAGGAGAGGAATTGAAAGTCAACTGTAGTAAGACAGGAATACATGTGTGTTAAATGAAAGGGAGGCAGGTGGACCCAGTTCAGGCTACAGGGATCAATGGGGGATCACAAAGGTCAGGAGTTCAGGTTTACTTGGGATCAACGTCAAGGAAAAATAGGAGTCTGGAAAGGAGGTAAGATGTTGAGGGGTTAGAGGACAGTGGCACTGACAAAGAGACAGAAGGCAGGATGAGGGGCAGAACTTAAGCTGTTTGACGTTGGATTTCTCTTAGGAGTGTCCAGGGTGGGACAGGATAGGAATGGATCATCAGAGGGGGGGACAGCACAGGTTGGAAAATTGGAGGGTAAAAATTCGAGAGGGAAGGGGACTGAGAGGTTTGGACATGTGCAGAGGAGGGATTAGTGGATATATGGTAGGGAGGATGTTGGCGATGGAGCTGCCAGGCAAGAGACGGAGAGGATGACCAAAGAGGAGTTATTTGGTTCTGGTAAATGAAGATACTGTATGCAGGGAGTTGGGTTGAGAGTAGAGGACGTGGAGGACAGGGTGAGGTGGAAACGTTTAACTCGCTGTGGTGACCCCTGATAAAGGGAGAAACCGAAAGAAGAAGAAGAAGGTATATATGGTTGTATCTCTTACTTCACAACAATGGATCTCCAATCTCCCAGTCTAGCTTAAAACATAATACATGCTAGTTTAAAAATACTGCATTAAGCATGACTCCCTAATCCAGGTCATCTTAAAGAAGGTTGTGTTGAAGTGCATAAGCAACTAGAAAGACCATTCTAATGCCATCATATACCACATCAGCATGACCCAGTATAAGTCAACTTGGACCACCATGGAACAACCTTAAATCAGAAAAGGCTGGGACTGTATCAAAATGCTAATAAAAAACAACATAAAAAAGAACGTTGTCATCTATGGTTTCCAAGTCATCTGGGATGGACTGTCACACAATGGAAATGAATTGTGGTTAGGACAATCAATTTTCTAATTTTTTTTAATGACGAAATGGACACTGTGCTCTGTAACAAAAATCAAAAGAACCATCCAGACTTTTATCAGCAACAAGTCCAAAAGCTAGGGTCTGCCATAGTATGGTATTGTGTCTGTGCCCTTGGCAAAGCCACTGCACACTTTTGTGATGGTAGCATTAATGCAGAAAAGTACACTGAAATTTTAGAGCAACATATGCTGTCTTTAAGATAACATGTTTTCCAGGGACGTCCATGCATTTTTCAACTAGTCAATGCAAAACCTCATGCTGCACACATTGCAAAAGAATGGCTGAAAAAGAATAGGGTACAGTTACTGGACTGACTTGCTTGCAGTCATGACTTGTCCCCAATAAAGAATGTCTGGAGCACTTGGCAAAATGTGGCAATGACATCCCCGTATCATTCCCAAATGTTTTTGAAGGAAGAATGGGACAAAATAACATCTGAATCATATTTTAAGTGTTGTGAGAACTATGGTGGCTTAGCGGTTAAGGTACTGGACTATGGACCAAAAGGTCCAGAGTTAAATCCCACCCCTGGGTCCCACTGTTGGGTCCTTGAGCAAGACCCTTAACCCTCAATTGCTTGGATTGTAAGATTGTATCAATTGTAAGTCGCTCTGGATAAGGGCGTCTAATTCTTTAAACAGGTTTATATTGTTTTACAGATAGAAATAGAAATGTACTCTTTCATAGTGTTCTTCTATCTTTTTCTACATACCTCTAATCGTCCTCCTGAATGTGATCTTTCACTTGAGCTCATGTTTTTGAGATGTTTATGTTTTTGTTATCTAAAATCAGTTCCCTTGACCGTCTCTCTGCAGTTAGAAAGG
Source organism: Ancistrus triradiatus (assembly GCA_025084515.1). NCBI lineage: Eukaryota > Metazoa > Chordata > Actinopteri > Siluriformes > Loricariidae > Ancistrus > Ancistrus triradiatus. The sequence continues at coordinate 130,411 of JAJAGP010002037.1, forward strand.
TCTTGCAATGGCACTGGCACATAAATAAACCCTATAAAAGCTGTCGTCTGCTTTTTTAGTACATTTATTTCCCCATGACACGTCCAGCACTAACAGTCCTCAGAAGTGAGTCAGCTTTCTGTTTTGACCTTTCCAAAGCCTTGGAGGTCCCTGGGGTGCTGAACAAAGCAATATCTCAGGTCAGCCTTGATGAGAAGGTGAGACTAAAGGCATATATTCATCGATAAAAGGTGGAAATTGCATCATTTCAGCAGGATTTATGGAAATTACCAGTAGCAAGGCAAACTGAACTGCATACATTTAAGGACAAATAGATGAAACAGACGAGTGCTATACATGATTGCAGGCAATTATGTCTGATATGAGAAAGAGATTTCACAGGGAAAATTCACTTGGCTGCAGACTAATGTTTCTGGAGGTGGTGAATATGAGCCTCATCAGTTTGACACGTGGGGCTTCTTGCAAATTGTAAAAGAAGTAAATGGTCTGGACAAAATAACAGAAGCACCACATGAGAAGGAGCTGGTTTTTGAACTGACTACATCTGGCAATGAATAAGTTAATATGGCCTATTGCAAAGCAACATGAGACAACTAGAGTTCAAGTAGTGGGCACCAGAACTGCAATGCATCAGTGACAAAAATGGAAAATTGTTAGGGTCATGTCACATATCCCTGGAGAACACAAGAATCTGGTGACCAGGATCCTTTCCCTCAAACACAGTCAGTCATGTCTGCATGTGACACCTGGCCTGGCCAGAAAGTAATGCCAGCACTTGAACTTGATCCCTGTGCTACACCAACCTAGCACCCATGGAAAAGGATATTCTCTTTAAGAGGGAATAGTCATTTCAAATATGACAAATGGCATCATCAAGGATGGAAAGTGGTCACATGCTCAAAGTGGTCAAGCTCACTGACAAGGATAGATGGGCATATCTACAAGATACAAGATATACAAGATATCCCAAAAGTATAGCTACAGTTAACTACGGAAATGATTAACCACCTCTGTGACCAAATATCATCAAAACCGCATGTTGTAAGATTCACAAAGCTGGAATTTGTCAACGTTGCCATTCTGAGACCATTTGCATCAAATGACATGTGTACATAACTTGGTGTAATTTCACAAAACCTGGTTTAGATTTGGATATCAAAACCCCGTTCCATTTCAGAACAGGTTTAAAAATTCCAAGAACTGGGTGCTGTTTGAAATATCATTGGATTCCTCTTACACATTTTATGCTTTAAATACATGGCCTCTATTAGAGCAAAAATCCATTTGTAAGGAGGCACCTATCTGCAACTACTGGTGCATAATATGTCATCACATAGTTTTGTTTTGATACACTACACTGTAGCATTAGTGGAAGATGGACCGTGGGAAGTTATCAACTGTTTGGCTCCACTTTGTGAAACAAAACGAAAATGAAAAATGAAATATGTGTGGAAAGTTGCACCTCCAACATGGCAAAACATCTAAGGCACCAGCATGATATTGAACTTCAGCAGTGTACTGTGCAAGGGGGGGCAGAGAGTTGTCCCATCCACCCATATAAAATCATTGTAAAAATAACTAGATATCTGGAATTATACATACGAATATGCATGGAAAGAATTTGTGCTAATAATAGATGCAAAATAATATGCTAATAATAATGTAGCATACTCTGAGATTAGACCAGTAACACACATTTAATTACTACCATGCAAATTTATACTGCAACCATCTTCATGATGGCTTTCAGTTAACATTCTGTGAGATGAGATCATCACTGAACTTAGGAAAAGTATGCACATATATAATGTGTCATCTATAGGTCATTCTTTGTGTTACTAAACCCTGTAACCCCATATATACATTTAATACAGCAATACTTTTTGTAGCACCTTTGCTTTCCTGTTCAGGAATTGCTCTTGGTAAATTTTACAGTTTATTGTCAATAAAGTGATTATCTTGTTACAACTGTGCAGGTTGGATATATTAGATGGTAAGCAAACAGTTAGTTCCCCATAGTTGACGTGTTGGAAACAGGAGAAATGAGTTGCCGTACAGACTAGAGCAACTTTGAGAAGAGACAAATTATGGCCAGAAGACTGGGTAGGTGCGTCTTGTGGAGTGCTGTGAGTGTGGCTCATATCAGCGTTCCACTGTACCAGTGCTGGTGCCTAATATGGAACTGTTTTGTGCTTTTCCACAAGATTGCATGGCGTCACTCCACCACCCAAAGCCTGCTGGTCTGCTATTGCTTAAATGTCTGACATTTAAAGAATACTGAAGAAACAATAGCAAAATTCCTATGACAACCATAATAACAATTAAGCAACTATTTTATTGGATGTTGCATACCAAAATGCATTCTCAAAGAAGTAAAAATTGCTGACTTGTACCTCCATATAATGACATGTTTTAGCAATAAGGGATCGGTTTAGCAATGCAGTAATGGCGGTTTATGATCATGTGGTGGATTGTGCATGGGCTCTCACATTTTATTTTAGCTCACCTCCTGTTTATGGTTAGTCCAAATATCTCATGGATGCTTTCTGCTTTCACACATAGGGAATTGTTTGAAATCTAGTTCTGCTGTTTGCTTCTTTGGAACAGGTCCAGGAGAGATATTAAAAATCTAAAATTAATTGCATAAAATCTCAAAAACCTGGGTGAGAATGACCTTGGAGGTCCAGACTTTTTAAAACCATTCTGCATCCATAGTGATGTGGAGCATTATAGAAGTTATTCATCATGAAGGGTAGAACCATCTTAAGATCCATCAGGAAGTAGTGTTATTTTCATGTCATGTCTTAGGGAAATTCCAACATTTGATGACTCTTCTATTAAAGTGTATGTAACCTTAGCTGGTTACTAAAACAGTTTGGTGTCCATAAATCACCAGCTGGTGGAAAAGTGGTAACAATTGTCTAATTATTTGTCAAAGGGCAATTTAAGTGATTACAGAACAACAAATATAAGAGTTGGTTTTGCTGATTGCAGCTTTGTAAGGCTTTAATATTTAACATTTCTCAAATGCTACAAATGTTAGTATGTAAAACAAATTAAACAACTAATGCCCCCAGCCCTGACACATCCCCTAGTCCCAGAATTATTTTAGGAGCACATAAAATGTTGTTTTTGCTCTTAGTATACATTTAAAGAAAACAGATAGTGCACATGTTTAGATTCCATGCTGTCAAAGTGAAACAAGCTGATCAGATTGATGGAGGGTGGGAGGCTTGCTTGAGAGACTCTCAGAGGACAGAGAGCTGTTCAGCGTTCCAACAATGACACAGATAGAAAACAGATCAAATCCATACACGTCACCTTCCTTCAGTTCATGTGACACTCACAAATAAGCTGATTCTACACCCAGGTCAGGGGTATTTAGTGTTTACAATGGTGCTTGAAATGTTGTGAACCCTGAAGAATTTTCTATATTTCTGCATAAATCTGAAGTAAAACACCACCAGATTGCACTCCAGTCCAAAAAGCAGATAAAGAGACCTCAGTCACACAAATGTACTTGGTACTTTATTTCCTGAGGAACATGATCCAATGTTACATATCTGAGAATCCCAAAAGTGAATGTGAATCTTTGGTTTCAGTATCTTTTGTGAATCTCATCTGCAGCAATAACTGCAAATAAATGTTCCAGTTACTGTTGATCAGTCTTGAACATACGCTTGGAGCCCATTTCTCCATTAAAAAAAAGACTTCAACTCAGGAATGTTGACGGGTTTCCTCACATGAACTGCTTGTTGGATTAAAGACAGGACTTTGATTGACCATTAAAAAATATTAACTTTTTTTTTTCTTTAACCATTCTATGTTAACCATTCTTTTATAATTACTGTATAGAAAAACTTGTGTGCTTCGGGTCATTGTGTTGCTGTGTGCTCTTAAAATTCTGTTTGCAAAAAAATATCTTGACATTTCTCTTTAGAATTTGCTGATATAATTCAGAATTCATTGCTGCCATCAATGATGGAAAGCTGTGCTGGACCAGATGGAGCAAAACAGGCCCAAACCATGATACTACCACCACCATGTTTCACAGATGGAAAAAGGTTCTTATGCTGGATGGTTATGTATGGTTTTCATTTCTCTAGACATAACACTATATTTAGTTCTAATTGGTCTCAGTAGGCTTGTCCATGTGATCTTTAGCAAACTGCAGACAGAGTAAAAAGCAGTGACTTTCTTTGTGTGACACTGCCATGCATATCATTGTTGTTCAATCGTATTTCAAAAAATAAAATATTGCTTCATTAAAAAATGTTTTCATAGTAAATTAATTCTGTTTACTCATGGGATTTTAATGTACAGTGTAACCCATTTAGAGCCATACATGGTCAGAAACAAAATAAATAAATAACTAAACAAACACTACAAACTGAGATTCTTGCTTTTCATCAGACATTTACCAATAAATGAATTAGTTACGAACAGCGGTGATCATTTTGTGTAATAGAAGGTTACTGCATCATTTACCTTTAAACAAGTATTACAGAAGAAAAAGATATAAGGTGATCATGAATCATGGCAGTCTAATACACTAGCTTGTCACACTGTAACCTGGATCTCGGCTGTGCTTTCCAGTTGGGTCGGATGTACCACAGGCACGAATGAATGTGTCTGAAAGAGAGGCTGGATGGTGAGATCATCCCCTGGTGCTGTAATAGTGACTCCTCCCCAACCCTGTGATGAATCAATGCTCCTTTCAGGGTACATGCTCATATGTGCCCTGTGACCCTGACCAGGATAAAACATGAAAAAAACAACAACAATAAAATACATACGTTAAAGGCATAAGCTATGCCTAGCAGATGCACATAACTTCCCCACATAAACTAGTTAGCCAATCAGAACAGTCTTCATTTTCATACATCTGTCCTAATATCACAGTTGTGAGACACTGGAGGTCTGATTTTCTGGCCACGAATGAATGAACAAAGAATGGGGAATAGGAAATAAGAGGCACACGCACAGCTGTTTTTATTTTTCATTTCTTCACATAAAGTGAAATTAGTGGAAAAACTGAGAAGCCACTGTATTATCTGTCGGCCACTGTTGAGAAATGAGAGGTCAATGGGATAAAATCTGTGACAAATCGTCTGCATATGCTTAGGTACTCACTCTTTCCTCCCAGTGAGCATGGATTTTGGTCAAAAACAGAACTGTGTCAGTGCATATACATACACAGCAACACTAATTATTTGCTATTTTAATCACAGAAAACTTCCATTGCTGTTACTGACTCCTCTGTTCTTGAAGACTCAGGACAGGAATGGCAAACACTTTCCAAACTGCAGAAGTTCAGAAGGAACATGAAACACTTTGGAAAAACACTAGTACTTAGACAAAGATATAATATAGACATATGAAACTGAACATATTCATATTACTGTATTTATTTATTTATAAATCATTTTCAAAGTCGTCATTCATCACAGTCTCCATGTGATTCATATTCTTTAAATATTGTGGTGTCCTCAACGTCCCTGGTCAGTGGCTAGGTGGGTGTGGCGTTCATGGAGGCTCAATGTTATTCTAAATAAAGCTTAAACCTGAGCAGTATTCTTTGTGTGCCTGTTATTTCTTCAAATTGCCACAATTTTTAGTCCAAAAATGTATCTACTACCTACCTTTACCTGTGACAAAAACCAATGTCTTCAGTATCCAACACTTAGTTAAGCCAAAGGTATTCTTGAATAAGGCTGATATGGTTAAATAAAACAAAAACTGAACAATTTGAATACAGTGACTGTGTAGGTGTATTAAAAAAAAGAGAGAGAGAAGCAGTTCAGGAAAAGAACACATTGCCAATTATTAAGCATGGGGTGGTTCTGTTATGCTTATCTATACCTGCCTTATCCAATCGAGGGTTGGGAGCTGCTGGCAAATTGGCAGCACAGGGCAAGGCAGGGAAAAAAACTGCAGACCCGTCCATCATGAGGCACATGCACACGCGCACGCGCGCACACACACACACACACACACACACACACACACACACACACACACACACACACACACTCACTCAGACTAGGACCCTATAGAGATATTAGTTGACCTAATTTTCTTTGGAATGAGCACAAAATGAAACCGAATACCAATAGCTAACCAATGTAGCAATAGCTAACCAATGCAGGTACCAGCTGGGTCAGTACTCTAACTGTGGAGCTGTGAGGCAAAACCTTTAATCATTGTGTCACCATGTGCCCTGTATAAGTACTATATAGGTTATACCTGATTACAACTCAGATAGTATAATATGCATTATGCAATACAATATATTGTCTGTGCTTTCAACCAAAAAAGATGCAATATTTTGGATTTGTGTCTCTGATATCTAGAAGTTTATGTGATTAGTGTCATTTGAACAGATGATTAAACAAAAATTGACTCTGTTTGTGGACACTGCAACGTGTGTGTGTGTGTGTGTGTGTGTGTGTGTGTGTGTGTGTGTGTGTGATTGTGTGGTCTACGAAAGAATAGAAAGATTTCTGCTATTTTACTAAAACTGCATCCTGCTTTTGAAAAAACAAAAGTGCCAAGAGATTGGCTTTACACTCACTGGCCACTTCATTACATTAAACTGTTGGTTAACGCAAATATTTAATCAGCCAATCACATGGCAGAAACTCAGTGCATTTAGACACGTAGACATGAACAAGATGACCTCCTGAAATTCAAACCGAAACACCAGGATGGGGAAGACAGGTAATTTAAGTGACTTTGAATGTGGCATGGATGTTTGTGCTAGACGGGTTGGTCTGAGTAGTTCAGAAGCTGCTGACCTACTGGAATTTTCATGCACAGCTTATAGAAAGGTAACAGTAACAAATAACCACTCGCTACAACCAATTTATGCAGAAGAGCATCTCTGATCACACAACATTTTAAAACTTGAAGAAAATGGGCTACAGCAGCGGAAGACCACACCGGGTGCCACTCTTGTCAGCTAAGAACTGGTAACTGAGGCTACAGTTTACATGGGCTCACCAAAGTTCGACAACAGAAGATTGGGAAAACGTTGTCTGGTCTGATGAGTCTCGATTTCTGCTACTTCCAGAAGGATAACACGCCATGTCACAAATCTCAAATCATCTCAGATTTCTTTCTTGAACATGAGTTCACTCAAATGTCCAATAGAGCACCTTTGAGACATGGCAGAACAAGAGAGTCGCATCATGCATGTGCAGCCAAGACATCTGCTGCAACTGTGTGATGCGTTCATGTAATATGGACCAAAATCTCTGAAGAATATTTCCAACACCTTGTTGAATCTATTCTACAAAGAATTAAGGCAGCTCTGAAGGCAAAACAGGGTCGAACCCAGTAAAGTAGTGAATGTTGGTTATTGGAAAGTCTCTATAATGATAGAAAGACAAAGTGTGTGTGTGTGTGTGTGTGTGTGTGTGTGTGTGTGTGTGTGTGTGTAAGTTTCTCTGCTGGACAGATCAAAGAGGCAAAAATCACCAGTGATACCTACTGCTGAGAATGATCTGATCTCTGTGTGAGTGAAAGAAAGAGGGAGGGAGTATGCACTGATTCCCTTTGAATTCTGTACAATAGAAGTGTGCGCCAACTGACAACATTCCTTAGAGAATTTCATCTCAGATCAAAGGAGCCAAACCCAAATAAAACATCTGCTCTGAAATATCAAGCCAATTCCTGAGAGAGATTTTAAGCAGGCTGGACACAGCTGGAGATGGCTTACATTGTCATCACTATTAAGAAGATCATGACCTGAGGAAGTATATGTGTATATAAGAATGTGTTGTCATATCTTTAGGCTCAAAAGGAGTGATGCAGATGGAAAGGCTTGGTCATTCCGAAGCTCTTTCAGCCAGATCTGTTGCTTTGTGATAATGCTGATGAAGCAGACAAGGTGACCACCCACTCTTTTTAAGGTCTTGGTCTGATCAAAGCTGTCATAACATCAGAGTTATGTGGGTGTGGTTGCTAAAAAAGGCTAAAAGGGAAACACAGATGTCTAGGGAATGGTTTCCATGACATTCCAAATCAAACTACAAGCATCATGCTCATGTTTGTTGTTAGAACGAAGCAAATGGAAGGCATTATGCTTCTCACATATGCTTCCCACTTGTTAAACAAATGGTCAGTGTGATCAATCTACTGAGATAATGTTTCTGGACAACTAGCACTCAAACACCAATGTATCTCCCCTGTTTTGACCCCACCTATCCTGGTGACAGTTGCACTGAAGTATGGGGATATGAAAATGTACACTGGGACTGTATCACCCATCATTCAGGTTGCAGGAGTGGTGGTGGGAGGGTGGAGTCTATCCCGGGAATTCACAGGGCACAGAAGAGCATGTACTCCCAAATGCTACGATAACCCATTGCAGGGCTGGGTAAGGGTCACCATTGCAGCGGCGCCAAAACTCTAACCATGGTCACTTCAGTGGTGCTGGTCCAAAAGAAGATAATAATCAGTGATATCATGATCAATATACAGCAGCAGAAATCTCCTTACTGAGAGAAAGAGAGAGTTGTCCCCCCAGTATAATCATTGTAAATAGAACTGCAATCTAAACTTGTTATCTCGCCAGGTCTGTTTCATGGCTATCTTTGGCAAGAGCAGAGTTTGGCTCGCCACTCTTAACTTAACAAAGTAGCAAAAAATAGACAAAGCGACATTCATATCTGATGCTGACATAATGTGTTTTACTGAGCAGCCCATGTGATTGTACAATCACATTAACAATGTACGTAAACATGTACTGTATGTACATGTACAATTTCTATTCATTTATGCAAATTTGAGAAATAGTTCGTGATTGACAATTGTTTCTAAGATAAGATAAGTCTGTTCAATCCACCGCCATCTTAACGATACCACCAGGCAGTTATTTCCAGTCATCCAAGACCAGACTCCTATCTCTTTGAATGGGGAGAGACCTACATATCCAAAACTGAAAGAGAAATTAACGTTTAAAATGCATATTTAAAATCACTTGTATAAGCTGACAAAAATGATAAAAATTACTTGCATTGTTGGGTTCAAATAACACAGAAAAATATTTTTTAAAGGTTATTCTGGCTACTGTGCATGTACATACTGCCACAACAAAGGGGCCAAGACTTGACAGTGCTGGATCTCCTGATCAGTTTATTGAGATACTTATCATCCCCTGCAGTGGAACTGCTTTCCCAGCAGACTACTGCATGAAACAGTGGTTCCCAAAGTTTTTTTTTTTTGCCATGCAACCTTTTGTAGATAAAAAATATATTCAGTAACAAAAAAAAAACCCACCCAGATGGAAATATCAAATTGCCCCAAAACTCGGCATGCAGGTCTGTCTCAGACAGATATGTAAATGATTACAGATGTGGTTTGATTAGACACTGGGTCTTTCCACAAGAGGGCATACAAATGCTTTCCCTGCTTCCCTATAAAGAGCTTTTACAACCCCTGGCAAAAAGTATGGAATCACCAGTCTTGGATGAGCACTCATTCAGACATTTCATTCTGTAAAACAAACTCAGATCAAAAACATGATACAATAATAAGGTCATTCCAAAGTGCAACTTGTTGGCTTTCAGGAACACTCAAAGAAATGAAGAGAAAACATTGTGGAAGTCAGTGAATGTTACTTTTA